>JAPMUY010007551.1:0-10000 GCA_026901105.3 Galaxias olidus | reverse complement strand
AATGTACTTTACACACAGACACTGTACTTTACACACAGACACTGTACTTTACACACAGACACTGTACTTTACACATGGAGAACGTACTTTACACATGGAGAACGTACTTTACACACAGACACTGTACTTTACACACAGACACTGTACTTTACACACAGACACTGTACTTTACACACAGACACTGTACTTTACGCACAGACACTGTACTTTACACATGGAGAACGTACTTTACACTTGGAGAATGTACTTTACACATGGAGAATGTACTTTACACATGGAGAATGTACTTTACACATGGAGATGGCACTTTACACATGGAGAATGTACTTTACACATGGAGACTGTACTTTACACATGGAGATGGCACTTTACACATGGAGAACGTACTTTACACATGGAGATGGCACTTTACACATGGAGAATGTACTTTACACATGGAGACTGTACTTTACACATGGAGATGGCACTTTACACATGGAGAACGTACTTTACACATGGAGATGGCACTTTACACATGGAGAATGTACTTTACACATGGAGACTGTACTTTACACATGGAGAATGTACTTTACACATGGAGAATGTACTTTACACACAGACACTGTACTTTACACATGGAGACTGTACTTTACACACAGACACTGTACTTTACACATGGAGACTGTACTTTACACACAGACACTGTACTTTACACACAGACACTGTACTTTACACATGGAGACACTGTACTTTACACATGGAGACTGTACTTTACACACAGACACTGTACTTTACACACAGACACTGTACTTTACACATGGAGAATGTACTTTACACATGGAGATGGCACTTTACACATGGAGAATGTACTTTACACATGGAGAATACATGGAGAACGTACTTTACACATGGAGAATGTACTTTACACATGGAGAACGTACTTTACACATGGACACTGTACTTTACACACAGACACTGTACTTTACACATGGAGACTGTACTTTACACATGGAGAATGTACTTTACACATGGAGAATGTACTTTACACACGGAGACAGGACAGAGTTTCTCTGATAAAACCTGAAAGAAGACAATGAGTAAGTTCCTGGCAGGAACTACATAATTAACTTATCATTAACATAATTAAGTAATCATTAACATAATTAACTTATCATTAACATAATTAAGTAAATCCTGTTGTCTTCTTTCCCCACTAAGCCTGATGTGTTAGTGAACAGCCGCAGCTCAGACTAAAGAATCAAAACCTACTTCTTTATGCTTTTAAGAGGAGAATGTTGACCGAGAACCACTATGACATCATTTTCATTTTTCTTGGCCTTGGGCAATAAACAGGTGTTGGCATCGGGAGACTTGGAATGAAACAAGAAGTGTTTGCCGAAGATATAAATATAGATAGTTCAGTTATAAATCTCTGTTTCTCTTCACTACTACAGAAACCAAGCTTAGTTTCAAACAGACAGCTTCTTTTTTTAAAGATAACAAAGCAAAGTCAGAATAATGTAGATAAACTACAGGCTAATATATGGCCATAAATATTGCCGTATCACTTTAATCTTTAGTAAAATAAATACATAAATAAAAAGAACAGTTTGGGTCCTGGTAGGGGCTAGAGGGAAGAGAAGTAAGAGAGGGCGAGGCAGCCAGTCAGTGAATCTGATAGCTGAGGTATGTTGGAGGGGTTCCACTGGGAAGAAGGTCAAGATGACATTAACACTAGTAGTGGATCAGACCTAGACATTGTCTCGCATCAAAATCACTGTCAGTCAGTCTGCCTGATTCTGACAGATTTGGGTTATTATTCCTATGCTAGGCAGACAGTGAGATCACTCATGGATTTGATCTGAACTAACATCACAGAATGTGAACTCTGTGTGTGTGTGTGTGTGTGTGTGTGTGTGTGTGTGTGTGTGTGTGTGTGTGTGTGTGTGTGTGTGTGTGTGTGTGTGTGCGGTCTGTGGTTGAGGGTGGGTGTTTCGTCAAGTCAAGGCATGAAGAGACAGTCAACATAGCGCTGCACTGTCAAATATTTGAAGTAGACAAAAATATGAAAAAAGTACTCAATATAAAAAAGGCTTGCTGACTTTCCTGACAAACTACTCTATTACAGAATATCAATCAGGATCTTATTTAAAGTGATGAAGTTGTTCATAGACTTATAAAACCACTCAGATACGGTTTGCAAACAACGTGCACAGTGTAGACATCACTCTGACCCACAAATGAAAGGCAGCGTAAGATACCGTGCATTCAATAAACGCAAAAATCTTTTCACAAAATCTATTTACAGAAAAATGTTGTAAATATTTGCATGCATAAATTTAGTTT
Source organism: Galaxias olidus (assembly GCA_026901105.3). Classification (NCBI taxonomy): domain Eukaryota; kingdom Metazoa; phylum Chordata; class Actinopteri; order Galaxiiformes; family Galaxiidae; genus Galaxias; species Galaxias olidus. The sequence continues at coordinate 7,675 of JAPMUY010007551.1, read as the reverse complement.
GCAGTTATGGTCGGCTGCCCTGCTTTCACAATCTCTTCACGAACACACACACACACACACACACACACACACACACACACACACACACACACACACACACACCCCCCCCCCCCCCCCCCCCCGCAGAAACACACAGAGAAACAGGAGCACAGTAGGATTCAGCTGACAGACATGTGGCTACACGAAAAGAGGCAGGTAGTGATTACCCAACATCCCCCATACCCCACTCACTCCCCACCCTAACCCTAACCCTTACCCAACATCCCCCATACCCCACTCACCCCCCACCCTAACCCTAACCCTAACCCCACATCCCCCATACCCCACTCACTCCCCACCCTAACCCTAACCCTTACCCAACATCCCCCATACCCCACTCCCAACCCCCCCACACCCCCAACCCTAACCCTTAACCCTAACCCTTACCCAACATCCCCTATACCCACTCACTCCCCCCTTACCCTAACCCTCCCCCAACCCTAACCCTAACCCTAACCCAATCCCCCATCCCCCGACTCACCCCCCCCTACTCAACATCCCCGATACCCCACTCACCCCCACCCTAACCCTAACCCTAACCCCACATCCCCCATACCCCACTCAACCCCAACCCTATCCCAACATCCCCCATACCCCACTCACTCCCCACCCTTACCCTAACCCCACACATCCCCATACCCCACTCACTCCCCACCCTAACCCTAACCCTTACCCTAACCCCACATCCCCCATACCCCACTCACTCCCCACCTTAACCCTAACCCTTACCCTAACCCAACATCCCCTATACCCACTCACCCCCCACCCTAACCCTAGAACTAATCCCTGCCCAGTAGTGATTACCCCACACCCCGATACCCCATTCACCCCCACCCTAACCCTAAAACTAATCCCCGCCCATTGTTCTCAGGGTTGACTCCACCCACCCAGGGGGACGCTCATAGGACTCCTCTGAATCCTCAGAGCAGCACGAAGAGTCACACTGTACCATTCACTGTGTTATTCACGGTGTCATTAACTGTACCATTCACTGTTATTCACTGTACCATTCACTGTTATTCACTGTGTCATTAACTGTCATTAACTGTACCATTCACTGTTATTCACTGTACCATTCACTGTTATTCACTGTACCATTCACTGTTATTAACTGTACCATTCACTGTTATTCACTGTACCATTCACTGTTATTCACTGTACCATTAACTGTTATTCACTGTACCATTCACTGTTATTAACTGTACCATTCACTGTTATTCACTGTACCATTCACAGTGTCATTCACTATTATTCACTGTGTTATTCACTGTGTCATTAACTGTACCATTCACTGTGTCATTACCTGTGTTATTCACCATGTCATTAACTATACCATTCACTGTGCCATTCACTGTCATTACCATTCACTGTGTCATTCACTGTACCATTCACTGTGTTCTTCACTGTGTCATTCACTGTGTCATTCACTGTGTCATTAACTGTACCATTCACTGTGTCATTCACTGTGTCATTCACTGTGTCATTAACTGTACCATTCACTGTGTCATTACCTGTGTTATTCACCATGTCATTAACTATACCATTCACTGTGTCATTCACTGTCATTCACTGTACCATTCACTGTGTCATTCACTGTACCATTCACTGTGTTCTTCACTGTGTCATTCACTGTGTCATTCACTGTGTCATTAACTGTACCATTCACTGTGTCATTCACTGTGTCATTCACTGTGTCATTAACTGTACCATTCACTGTGTCATTACCTGTGTTATTCACCATGTCATTAACTATACCATTCACTGTGTCATTCACTGTCATTCACTGTACCATTCACTGTGTTCTCCACTGTACCATTCACTGTGTTCTCCACTGTACCATTCACTGTGTTCTTCACTGTGTCATTACCTGTGTTCTTCACTGTGTCATTCAGTGTGAGATTCACTGTGTTATTCACTGTGACGTACTGTGTCCTGCTGTCTGTCCATATTCACTGTGACGTACTGTGTGTCCTGCTGTCCCCCTGTCCTCTATGATGTTCACAGGCCAACACCCTACCTGCTGTAATTAAACTGCTATTTTAGTTTAACTGTTTTTATTTTATTACTTCTGTTTAGTGGATGGACTGTTGAGTGCGTCCTGAAAAGCACCCACATTTAAAATGTATTAATACCTACGGTATCTTATTATTATTATGAATATATTAATATGAAAATACTTGACCCAAGTAAAAAATAATATCCAGAAAAAAAAAACACTACGGAACCCAATCTTGTCCTGTTTTAATCCACGTGACGGTTGACAAAGAAAGTCTACAAACTGAAAAATAAAACACAAACTCTGTTCTAGTTCACATCTGGTGGGTGATCAGAGTGTGCATATTTTGAGCTATGCTTGTGGAACTATGGTGAAGAAAAAAAGGAACTTGTGATATTTATTAAAGATCATGTTTTGAGTCACAAAGAGGAAATGAGTCTCATCCAGCCGACTAATCAGATATTGAATCTGAATTTACTGTAGTGACAATATATCAAATACGAGAAGCGTTTTCTAAAAAGGACTCGAAAGACTGACTTGGAACCAATACATTCACTGTACAAAGTATACAAAGTATGAAATGTTATGTTTTATGAAGTGTTTTAATGAAATAATATGAGAGGATGGGAAAGATTGACTTGGAGCTGTTAGAGAGTGTGACCTTTCTGGAGAGTCTTACCAGAACTCTGTTCTCCACTTTGTCACCTTTGACCTCCAGCTTGACCTTTCTCTTCAAGGTCAACTTGACAGTCCGGCCCACTGCATCGTTTACGCTCTCTGGAGAAGGAACACACATGAAGGGTTATCACTTTGATGAACACACACACACATACACACACACACACACACACACACACACACACATAAAGACATAAACACACACACACACGGACAGACACAAAGACACAAAGACACACACACACACACACACACGGACAGACACACGCACGCACGCACGCACGGACACACGCACAAATACTCGGAAACACACGCGCTAACGCATTAACAAACCAGGTATTATCCAACTCTCATTAAGACCACAGGACTAGAATTAGGCGTTTAGTAAAGTGTACATATTCTACTGGATTAGGCGTTTAGAGAAGTGTACATCTTCCACTGGAATTAGGTGTTTAGTGAAGAGTACATCTTCTACTGGAATTAGGCGTTTAGTGAAGTGTACATCTTCTACTGGAATTAGGCGTTTAGTGAAGTGTACATCTTCTACTGGAATTAGGTGTTTAGTGAAGTGTACATCTTCTACTGCAATTAGGTGTTTAGTGAAGTGTACATATTCTACTGGAATTAGGCGTTTAGTGAAGTGTACATATTCTACTGGAATTAGGCGTTTAGTGAAGTGTACATATTCTACTGGAATTAGGCGTTTAGTGAAGTGTACATATTCTACTGGAATTAGGCGTTTAGTGAAGTGTACATATTCTACTGGAATTAGGCGTTTAGTGAAGTGTACATCTTCTACTGAAATTAGGTGTTTAGAGAAGTGTACATATTCTACTGGAATTAGGCGTTTAGTGAAGTGTACATATTCTACTGGAATTAAGCGTTTAGTGAAGTGTACATATTCTACTGGAATTAGGCGTTTAGTGAAGTGTATATATTCTACTGGAATTAGGTGTTTAGTGAAGTGTACATCCTCTACTGGAATTACAGTAGGTGTTTAGTGAAGTGTACATATTCTACTGGAATTAGGCGTTTAGTGAAGTGTACATATTCTACTGGAATTAGGCGTTTAGTGAAGTGTACATATTCTACTGAAATTAGGCGTTTAGTGAAGTGTACATATTCTACTGGAATTAGGCGTTTAGTGAAGTGTACATATTCTACTGGAATTAGGCGTTTAGTGAAGTGTACATATTCTACTGGAATTAGGCGTTTAGTGAAGTGTACATATTCTACTGGAATTAGGCGTTTAGTGAAGTGTACATATTCTACTGGAATTAGGCGTTTAGTGAAGTGTACATCTTCTACTGGAATTAGGTGTTTAGTGAAGTGTACATATTCTACTGGAATTAGGCGTTTAGTGAAGTGTATATATTCTACTGGAATTAGGTGTTTAGAGAAGTGTACATCTTCTCCTACTCGTCCTCATATGACACAAATCTGCTGGCACTGAACTCACAAGGCAGACTGAACAGACCAATCAGGAGCAGCTATTTAATGCACTGTGGCATGCGGTTCAGGATACAAGTGTTGTCTTGTCCCAGTGTGTGAGGGGAGCGTTTCATATGGGGTTTAGCACGCTCCGATCACTCACACACATGTGAGACGATTTCATACATTCACATAATTCACTTTTTTATCTGATTATTTATCCACAGTGAGCAGTATTGTGCTGTCTAGTGTGTCCTACTAGGAAAGTCTGAAAATAATAAAACATTTGTTAAATTTTTTTTCACTTAGAGAACATTCAGCTTGTCTGAACATTTCATACGGTCTTCTTCGCTGAGAGATTAATTAAAAGGTTTTAGTTTTGGTTCCTACAGAATACAAGAAGGCATATTTATTTTTGGGCGAATAATATAAAGATTGCTACAGTGGCATCGTTACAACTAAAGATATAGCACATATTTCATTACTTCTGAGAAAGTGACATAACTTTGCAGCTCACCTCCATTGAATGGGTAGTAAAATGTAATATGACTGGAAAGCTCTAGTTGTACTGTTAAGACTGTAGAGCTATAATTATTCTGTTAATCAATACAGATATAGTTCTACTGTTAAGACTGTAGCGCTACACAGATATAATTCTATACAGTCAATACAGATATAGTTCTACCGTTCGTCAACACAGATATAATTCTACTGTTAGTCAACACAGCTCTAGTTCTACTATTTTAGACTGTCGTGCTGTTGTTGTTGGCACCCTGGCAGAAACTCCGGCTACGGAGGAGAGGAAGGGAGGACAAAAAGAAAGAGGCTGGATGACATCACCGTCGAAGAGCGGCGCTCAGCCTGAGGTCATAAAAATGGGATGAAAACATTTACAGTGTGAGGAGAACGCATGACCTGATGCAAAGCACATGGCTGCAGGGACACAAGTATCTAACGGTCTGGAAAGAGAAAGAGAGAGAGAGAGAGAGAGAGAGAGAGAGAGAGAGAGAGAGAGAGAGAGAGAGAGAGAGAGAGAGAGAGAGAGAGAGAGAGAGAGAGAGAGAGAGAGAGAGAGAGAGAGAAAGAGAAAGCGAGAGAGCGAGAGAGAGGGAGCGAGAGAATGAGGGAGTGAGGAAGAGAGAGAGATGAGAGATGAGACAGAGAGAGAAAGAGAAAGAGAGAGAGAGAGAGAGCGAAAGAAAGAGAGCGAGAGAGAGGGAGAGATAGAGATGAGACAGAGAGAGAGAGAGAGAGTTCGTAATAAAAAAGAAACAAGCAGAGGGAACCAGAGATGAAAGATCCCCCTGATCTTTAAAACAACATCAGAGAGAGAAGGCAACATGGAGGGAGGGAGGGAGGGAGAGAAAGAAAAGCGAGAAAGACAGGTACGGAGAGAGAAGAAAGGCATAGACAAAGTATGGAGAAAGACATTGGAGAAAGGTGAAGGTTCAGGGTAATGAATAGAAAGAGTTACAGGTAAGGAAAGAGAGCCATAGAAAGCTGTCTTCTCGAGGGTTGTAACTGAGACCTGGAGATACATGTATTTGATTTGCAGTAGGCCTATTGGATTCTGTGACCAGATATACTGTACTTTGGCCTCTGACAGTCTTGTTACAATAACACTTCGGAGTGGGGCTTTCATCGATACCAGCAGTGCGTTGTGTGTGTGCTTGTGCGTGTGCGCGCGTGTGTGTGTTCCCAAGGCACACCCCTTCTTTCCCAACCTTCCCTGTAATCTAACTTCAGGTGAGGATTGGAAACCAGAAACTCAGGTATTTGCCTGGAGCACCGTAATTTGAAGCCTGGTTTTAGAGCGAAGTTTTCTTCGTGGTTGACATTACGATTGACCGATACAACAATTACAATAGTAATTAAGGCTACCTTAATATTCACCGTTAAAATAAAATACACTATACTATTGCATTGGTGGGGCAGGGGGGTTTCTCCCATATTTCAACTACTTGTGAATATCGATGATATAAATAGTAGATTCAAACAAATATTTGTCTTACCACTCAATTCACTGGGAATATCCGTGTTATCTTCAGCCATATTTCCCAGTGTTTACGATTAGAGTAAAATTAAATAGGAAGATAACGCCCTAAAAAGTTTTTGATCCAGCGAGATAAGGAACCGTCCACTTCTACCTGGCCATTTCTTGTTTACTTTCCGCATCCATTCGTTTCCAGCTATTCAAAGAAAAAAAGTACGTTTAAAGCAAACGTATCACCTCACTTTATTGGAACTACATTTTAAAAAAAAAGATTCCGTGAAAGAAACTGTCCAAACAACTGTAGAAGAGGTTCCGATCGCCCAAGAGAGTTTACTTCACAGCTACTGCGACGCGAACCACTTTCCTCCAGTACGGCTCTCTCAAACTGACCCTCCTTTCGACTGAAGGACAACATTGCCGTACATTTTGTTTTTGAGGACATCTGGTGGTGGAATATAGAAGCAAACATTACCTGTCATAGGCCAGGTATTGTGTTTTTTTATGTATTGTATTAGTATAAAAAGCGATATCAACTTTTTTGCGTTCATAAATGTTCCAACTTACATCTCCTGTATAATTAACCTCGGTCTATTAACAAAATATGAAGACATTGATAATGTATTCAAAGGGTTTGTTTAAATAGCACACGTATTTCTTTTATACATATTACGTAGGCTATGCAGACAAGTGACTTGTTACTTCGATATAAATGCATAGGAAAGATTTTTAAATTGCTAAAACGGTACTTGTAAAATTACAATGAGCATCCTACTACGTATCTTGGAAATTCATCATGATACTAAATTATAAACTGTTCACTTAAACCACCACCAGATGGCACAGTAGTATTACAGTATCCATCTATTTTATAAAAAACACCCAAAATAATACTTCGAGTTTGAAACCCAGACACCATTTACATGTGGTGCCAAAATGGGTTCTAGATGGGCTGTTTTGTGGGTTTATCCGCAGGTTCCACGGAGCACACACCCATGTGTTTTCCCAAATGGGTCATGAGTGGGTTCCAGCAAGTCTAGTGATGGGTCCCAGCAAAACTACCCATTTTGGTCTTGTGTAACTTTTACCCACTCAGTGCCCGCAGTTTAGCCACACAGGTGTGCCTTTGTGTGGCCCAGTTGGTTAACCCATGAGGAGGGTCCAACATGAAATGTCTGTATTGAGCCAATGCCAACATAATACCCACGAAGCCCAGACAAATTCCACAGGTGGCAAGGATAGGAACGGTTTTAGACAATTAAAATGTACCCCTTGTTAAGTAATTGTTGCTTATATTATAAGTTATTAGCCAGTTTAAAGCTGTTTGCTATCACTGACTGCATGTAGAGATACCTTCCATTGGCATATAAATATACTCACAAATGTGAATGTCTGTTTTGACTCTTCAGGATGAGGGCGTAATTGAACAGAAACAAGGAAAAATCTGATTTAAATTGGCCTACAATAGTTGAAGTATTTAGAGCTGACGATTGGGACTACTGCATCGAATTCGTTTTTCTATAGGGCTATATCAATAAATA
>JAPMUY010007550.1:0-114814 GCA_026901105.3 Galaxias olidus | reverse complement strand
CATATGGTACTGTGGAGTGATAGTAATACAAATAGTTTTAAATAGATATGAAGGAAACAGCCAGACAGCTTGTTATGTACACATACACATAACCAATGTACGCATAAATTAACAAGTCCTCGCAGTACCAACCCTGGTTCATGTTAATATTCCATCCACCATGTCAGCTTCTGTTGCTATATGAATTCATATATTTATTTTGTCGTTGAGTGTCTCATGCTGCTGTAGTTGAATTGGAGTGTGACTCTCTCTCTCTCTCTCTCTCTCTCTCTCTCTCTCTCTCTCTCTCTCTTTGGGTTATGTGATACAGGCTGAGGAAAGTGTGGCAGAAGAGAAAGTGCATGGTGAAAAACGGATACCTCACCATACCACATGGGACGGTAGGGATTACATTTTTTATTAGTTTTATTCTATCCTTTTCTTTTCTAGACAACACTTCAAAACGAATCCTTCTCATTCATGTGTCGTTGTATCTTTAAAAACCTTACTGTGGCTAAAAGCTGTTGCTCTTGGCTTCAACTCTTTTCCCCCCTTGAGCCTCAAATTATGATCCTCCATTAACTCCATTAGCACGGTTGGAGAGCTGAGGCCAAGCCAGCTAGTTAGCATGCATGCTAGCCTCTCTCTCTCTTCTCCTGCCCAGTTATCGTTCACTTAACCCAGGCTCACCCCCGCGAGCCCTTCTGCTTTCCCTTTCTCTAATGGAGATTTAGCACAGCAGCTAATAGCGCTTGCTCCACTTAATGCTGTCAAATCACACATAGCTGCTTACAGGATATTTCAAGTACCCTTCCCTCCCTGCTCATAACACGTTGGTAAAACGTAGCACTTTGGCACCATTTAGCTGACTGCTGATGTTGGGTTAGTGCTGCGGTACTGGCAGGAGAAGACCTCTACAATCTTGCGGGAAATAATAGCTTATAGTGTGTTTAGCTCTCCCAGTCACTTTTCAAGCAGAGGGCTTTCAGTGATGTTGACTTCCCACTCTGCTCCCACACGTCTCCACTGTTGTGGGTGTATTGGCATCCATTACAATAGTGGTTTACTCGACCATACCTGTGGCCTACACACGGAGACCACACCGCCTGGTTTAAAGCTCACTGGAGCACACATCAGTAGCTGGAGGGAGTTTTTCCGGCATCCTGACCCGGATGGAGGAACTCTCCGTCTAAACACAGAATATAGGTTGTTATCAATGTTTGTTTGGCATTGGTGCTGGATATTTGGTTACTAGAGAGACCCCCTATGTCCTCGATATACTTATCAGTTTACTGAACTGAAGTTGTGTGATTATGACGTTATGGTGTGGTTAAAAACAGACTACAAAATGCCACACTTGCATGCGGCCATTCTCACACGCAGCCTTTCTTCGTTGTCATGCTTATTTCCATAGAAATAACGGCTTTATTCCTGTTTTACTTCTCAACTTCCTCTTCAGGCTAACCGACCGCCAGCCAAACTCAACCTCCTCACCTGCCAGGTGAAACACAACCCGGAGGAGAAGAAGAGCTTTGACCTCATATCCCGTAGGTTCCCTCCTCCTCCTCCTCACCCCTCTTTTCTCTCTCCTCGCCCCTTCTTCCTCCCTCCCTCTCACATCTCTGTTCCTTCATGTTCTCCCTCCTCCACCACCCTATCGCTGTCTGTCTCTCTACTCTTATCTCTCTCTGCCTCATTCATCCCCCTTTCACTCCCTCCCCTCCTCCCCTCCTCCCCCTTTTTTCTTCCCACTCTTTGTTTGACGTTTTTGTGCAGCAGTGCGTCCTTGTCTGTGGACCTCGATAGAGAACAAATGGAAACGTGCTAATGTTATCAGGGCCATGCGTTCGTCTACAGAACGGGGAGTAGTGCAGCCGATAATAACACAGACACACTTTATCCATTTCCCAGAATCCAGTGGGTATCATTTTTGTCACATTGTAAAATGTCAGAGCAATTTGTGCATCAAGATGGCAGACAAAGAAGCTATTATAAAACCTGCGTGCAGTAGATTTACTGGTGGGTTTGTAGGCCTTTCCTGTTCGCGATGAAAGGAATGGTCATTCCCGTTTTTCTTACGCTGGCCTATCCCCTCAGACTCGCCAGACGGGCGTGACTGGGCTGTACAGGGAATTACGTCCAAGGCTTTTGAGCTGATCCTGTTCCTGATTAATGCTTGTTGTCACTAGATCTCTGACCACTGATCACGGTACTTCTCTTCCCTTTCCCTTATCATCCTATCCTTCTCTTTCAGATGACAGAACATATCACTTTCAAGCGGAGGACGACCCAGACTGCCAGATGTACGTGGGTGTTCCTTTACGTGTGTGTGTGTGTGTGTGTGTGTGTGTGTGTGTGTGTGTGTATGTGTGTGTGTGTTTAGGTGCGTGCATGCATGTGCATGCGCTATGTGTGTGCCTAAGTGCATCCTGTTGACCTCTCTTTTGCCACTTTCCACAATCAACCGCCCACTTCCTTCTTGGCACTCTGCTGACCTTGCCTTCACCTTCCTCCCATTTTCCACTTCCTCCTCCTCCACTTCTCCCGTTCCCTCCCAACCCCCCCTCCTTCCTCCATTGGGTGCTTGGCTCTTCCATTCACACTTCCCCTGCTCTCTCTAATCTCTCTCTCTCTCTCTCTCTCTCTCTCTCTCTCTCTCTCTCTCTCTCTCTCTCTCTCTCTCTCTCTCTTACTCCCACCCCCCCCCACACACACACACACACTGACTGTCCTACCACTCCCCTCCAGTTGGATCTCGGTGCTGCAGAACAGTAAGGAGGAAGCGCTGAACGCGGCCTTCAAAGGTGACCAGCATGTGGGGGAGAACAACATTGTGCAGGAGCTGACCAAGGCCATCCTGGGAGAGGTCAAAAGGATGACCGGCAACGACGTGTGCTGCGACTGTGGAGCGCCCAGTGAGTGGCCAGGAATAGTGCACACATACATACACTACATGCACACACACGCACACACATACACACACACACACTGAAACTCACACTTAGTCTCTCTCTCACTCACGCACACATAAACACTCATACAGTCGCTCTCTCTCTCACACACACAAACTCACACAGTCTCTCTCTCTCTCTCTCTCACGTATACACTCAGACATAGTCTCTCTCACACACACACATTCACACACGCACGCACGCACACACACGTACACTGAGAGAGGTAGAGTAATTATTTCTAGGTCAGACTTTATTACAGCTCAGTGTGGTCACTTTACTGTGACTTTGTAAGGAAAGAAAAAAGCCCGCGGCCTGCTAAATAGGTTCTCTAGCCTCACTACTTGGTTTCTAGAGGACAGCTGAAAGTTGAACATGGTTCCCACTTAGCATTTCTCTCCCAGGTTGCTGTGGTACCTATTTTTCTTTCCTGCCTTTCCCCTCATCTATCGCTCTCTCTCTCTCTCTCTCGTCTATCCCTCTCTATCTACCCTAAAACCCCTCTCTGTCTTTCATTGTCTTTTTTTGCACCGTTTTATTTTTCTGACTTTTTTTCTGTCCCTGTCTTTCAGACCCTACGTGGCTGTCCACCAACCTGGGCATCCTGACCTGTATCGAGTGCTCGGGGATCCACAGAGAGCTGGGGGTCCACTACTCCAGGATCCAGTCCCTTACGCTGGACGTCCTCAGCACCTCAGAGCTCCTGGTAAATGGAGGGGCCACCGTGTCATTATTCTCCCCCCAAAGGTCGCTGTCTCCAAGCAACCACGCCAGCTCCGTTTGGGACTGCAGTTGATAGATTCTATGTTCCATGTATTTTTGTTTGGTTTTTATGGACACCTTTTGGCAGTGAAAGTCCTTGGGTGTTTATGCTGGACCATAGCTTTGATATTAGGCGGTGATGCGTGTAAAAAAGGACTCGCTTCGGGGTTTAAATGGTCTCTGACTGGAGAGGCGGCGCTGTGGAGCTGGATCCAGAGGTACAGCAGGGTGAGGGCCGAGGCTCAGCCAGAGAGCCCGTCGTTCCGGCGCCCTTGACCTGGTTCTGTTCACATCTCTAAACCCCCCCCCCCTCTGCCTCCCTCTGCCTCCTACTTTCCTTCCCTTGGGGACAGCAGTGCTGGAGGCCTCCGGAACGCTCTGTTCCCGTTTTAGATATTTAGATGAACTGCCTGTGCGGATCTTCACGGTTTTCAGCGTTATTGTGGTGGAATTATGAGTTGTCGCCTTTCCCTGTGGGGACTCCAGGGATTAAGCTGTGCTCGCCAATGATGTGCTGCAGGCTGGACGTGTGCTGTAGTGCACTCCACGGCTCACTGAACGGGTTCAAGAGGTCACTGTGTGAGGCGTTTGGCTGAAGGGTTGAATCAGATTAAATGGCCCCGAGATGGATGCATGGAAAACCCTCTGATAGGGCTCTCAAACTCATTTGGACTCTTTTAACCGTGTGTGTGTGTGCGTGCGTGTGCGTGTGCGTGCGTGCGTGTGTGCGTGTGCGCGTGCGCGTGTGTGCGTGTGCATTTGTTTAACAGCTGGCCAAAAATGTGGGGAATGCCGGCTTTAACGAAATCATGGAGGCTTGTCTGACTGCCGAAGATGTGGTCAAACCCAACCCTGCCAGTGACATGTAAGTTGTCCAGTTGTCAGTCTCTCTCTCTCTCTCTCTCTCTCTCTCTCTCTCTCTCTCTCTCTCTCTCTCTCTCTCTCTCTCTCTCTCTCTCCCTCCCTCCCCACATGGCCCTCCCACCTGCCCCACCCTGTCCCTGGCTCACATTACAGCCTCTCCCAGAGAGAGTGACACCCGCTGGGGCAGATGGGCTCGTGACCTCCCCATGACCTATTGGCACATGATTCACACACACACACACACACACACACACACACACACCCACATACACACACCCAATAGCTCTCTATTTTTTTTTCAATGTACACACACATACACTGCTTCTCAGAATGCTATTGTTTCACAAAATCTATACATTGGTAAGGTTTTACTTCCAACTGAACTCCCCATCCCCATCCCCGTGCCCTTTGTCCCTGCAGGCAGGCGAGGAAGGACTTCATCACGGCCAAGTACACGGAGAAGCGCTTCGCCCGCAGGAAGTGTCCGGACGGGGCGTCCAAGCTCCACACGCTGTGCGACGCCGTCAAGGCCCGGGACATCTTCTCCCTCATCCAGGTGTACGCCGAGGGAGTGGACCTGATGGAGCCCATCCCGCTCGCCAACGGACACGTCAGTACCCGCCAGCCCGCTCGGCTGCCCTGTGTGTCTCGGGCCTCAGTACTCCACCTGACATCCCGACTCCCAGCAGCCTTTTTAGAAAGCCGTCGGGGGGGGGGAGGTGTTGTGAGTGAGGTTTGTGAGTGAAATGACACCGCCTGTGGTTTTGCATGCAGGAACAAGGGGAGACGGCGCTGCACCTGGCGGTCAGACTAGTGGACCGGACCTCCCTGCACATCGTGGACTTCCTCACTCAGAACAGGTAAGCTAAGGAAAACACCGCTCGTTAACTGCTGCCTTACGATCAATCATGAACTAAGAATGACTCGTAATGAAGGTGATGCGATTCAATATGCTTCTAGGCCAGGGTTTCTGAGTCAGAACTATGGGGGAACCAAAGACGTTTTACTGATGATGTAAACCTATGGTGGCCCTTGTTGCCCCTCTGTGTACCCCCTCAGTGTGAACCTAGACAAGCAGACAGCCAAAGGCAGCACGGCCCTCCACTATTGCTGCCTGACCGACAACAGTGAATGCCTCAAGCTTCTGCTGAGGGGCAAGGCCTCCATTGAGATAGGTGAGGCACACACACGCTACTGTATGTACTTACAGGACACACACACACACACACACACACATCCTACACCTCTTTCTCTCTCGCTCTCTCTCTCTCTCTCTCTCACACACTTTTTCTGTCTCTCTGACTCTCTCTCTCTCTCTCACACACACTCACACACACACACACACACACACACACATAGCTGAACCATTTCTCCCTGTTGGACATGGTATTTTAGATATGTTCTAGGCTTAGTTCCCAGAGGCCTTGGCTTTGCCAGCAAGCCCTGATAGCTTTTCTCTCGCTACAAGCTGATCTCTCGCTCCACTTCTGTTGGATGTCAACAGAATGCCCTGTGATAAGTGATGTAGACAGGGGGGTGTGAGAGAGAGAGAGAGGGAGGGATCTTTTAGTGTGGGAAACTGGCTAATTATGCCTTTTCCCACACCCAAGTTGACAACAGAAACAAGGGGTGGGGGGGTGCAGTGAATGTGGGTGCTAACAGTTATCTATAGTCTATAGGAAAGTAACCTATCCCTAAAACAATCACTGGTTCTGAATTATTTTATCTGAACTTTTGTAATGAAGATATACTAACTGGAAAAGTATATTTTATTTATCTGTGTGATTAAAGTGAAATATGAAACTCTTATCATTTCCACCGTTAGCCAATGAGTCTGGAGAGACCCCATTGGACATCGCTAGGCGTCTGAAGCACCTGCAGTGTGAGGAGCTGGTGAGTTTTCTTTCCCTGTTTTCCTTATCTGAGGATGTGATATGCCTGGGTCACTGTCTGTTTTTCTGTTCTCAAAAGTCAATACATTCCTGTTTGTATAAGTACGCTACAGAGAGCTATTATTCACTGTGTGTGTGTGTGTGTGTGTGTGCGTGTGCGTGTGCGTGTGCGTGTGCGTGTGCGTGTGCGTGTGCGTGTGCGTGTGTGTGTGTGTGTGTAGTTGAGCCAGGCGCTGTCAGGAAAGTTCAACGTCCATGTCCACGTTGAGTACGAGTGGCGGCTTCAGCACGAAGATCTGGACGAGAGTGACGAAGACCTTGATGAGAAGGTGAGGGTGAGAAGGCTCCCAACACACTCACAACTCACAATCAGAAACATACTCGCCACCCTTTTTCACTCTCACCGTCCATAATCACAATCATTTGTTACACAGGGTTATAGCAACAGCTTTTGAACACGTTCGGTGACCCCCCCCCCCCCCCCCTGCGCTTTCCCTCTCGACTCCCTGCAGCCCAGCCCCCACAGGAGAGAGGAGCGGCCGGTCAGCTGCTACACCGCCGGCAGTAACTCTCACCACCAGCCCAGCCCTGCCTCCCTGGCCAGGGACGCCGCCAGCCTGGCCAAGGACAAGCTGCGAGGCTACATGCCCAACCTGGTCACCAACGAGACCTACGGCACCATCCTCACCGCCAACCAGCCCCCGTCCGGCCAGCAGGGGGCGCCGGCCACCACCTCCGGTCCCCCGCTGCCTCCCCGAAATCTAAGTGGGTGTCGCATCTGTTAATCGCTAAGCTAACGTAATGTGTATGTGTTATTATTGTCCAGTTTACACCGAAACCACGACAATTAGGCAAGACACGTCACTGAGCTGTTTAAGGTTGACATGATTGACAGCCAGATGACGTGACCAGTCGATCTCAGTCAAACTGCTCTGACCTTTATTTCACCCGGGTTGGAGGAGTGCCGTTTATGGAGGAGGGCCCGATTCAGCCGTCTTTGAGTGGTCTCATTTGGTCACAACAGCTTTAACGCAACGACCTAATTCCAATTAGCGCTCCGCCCTGGAGTGACTTCCCGACATATTTTGTGCGGCGCTCCAACCTCGTTTCAACAGCACTGAAGTCTCTGGCTCGGGAGAGCGGCCATGTTGTTCGGAGAGCGTCAGGGCTAATTTGTCCAGGAAAGTTCCTGAAACCCCTCGGCTCTCCACACACACACTACTCCAGTCGGGCCATGCCACTAACCACGGTTGATGTTTCTATGGAGTGCCTACCTGTCTACCCGGGTGCTTTGAAGGGCTCCACTGCTGTGTTTCTCTGGAGGCCGTCCTCCTCACGGCCCTTCCAGGCTGTAACAACGTTAGGCGGTGCCTGGCAGCCTGCCAGGAGACTGGAACAGCGCCAACATCCCGGCCACGCTAAACGGACTGCTACACATTCCCCCTCTTTAAGTGTCTGACTCAATTACACTCAAAATGGAAATGGCTCGACGGACTAAGCACATGCTTGATCCGCTGAAAGCATTTACTCGTTCCCTCTCTCGTCCCCCTTATTTATCTTTACCTCCTCCCCTCCCCCTCACCCCGTCTCTGTATCTCACCCTTCCCGCATCTTCTCCCACTCTGTGTCACTGCAGCCCAGTTATCCGGTGTGGGAGGAATGGTCCCGCCTTCAGGGTCTTCTGGCTGGAAGCCCGGTTCCATAGACCTGGGAGGCCGGCAGAGGTCGTCCTCAGACCCCCCCAACATGCACCCGCCCGTCCCCCCCATGAGGGTCACCTCCACCTCAGGTATCACCTCTTGGTTACCTCATTATAACACTACTTAGTTACCTCATTGTAGCACTACTTAGTTACCTCATTACAACACTGCTTAGTTACCTCATTATAGCATTACTTAGTTAACTCACTACGACACTGCTAAGTTATAACACTACTTAGTTACCTCATTATAGCACTACTTAGTTACCTCATTACTCTCCAACTGCTGCACATTGCCTTTAGAAGCCTGTATATGTGCCTAAGATTTTTCTTTATTATGACATATGCTTTTTAAGGACGCCATGGTCACCTTTTGTGTTCCATAGGTCTTGCCCCACATCCAGTGTCTAAGACAGTCAGTGTAGTGGATGCTATGAACAGCCAGTCCAAACCTGGCCAGGGCCCACCTGGGCAAAGAGCTCCTCCTCCCAAATCCCCTGCAAGGTGAGAGCACCCCACACACACTCACACACACACACAGAGAGAGGGGGGGGGGGGGAGAGGCTAACAGGCACAAACACATGTAACAAATTCCCCTGGGGCAAGAAGTTTGGCGTTGGTGAACAGGAAAATAAGTGTGTCCCTAAACGAGTGTGGCTGTGCTGCCTCACGGAGAGAAATGAGCTCGCAGCGTTTTCTGTTGAACGGCTTCATTCGTTTGTGGTTTACTCTGCTTCAAGCTCAACTGGTGCTCTCTCTCTCTCTGCCCCCCTTCGCTCTCTCTCTCTCTCGGCCCCCCTTCGCTCTATCTCTCTCTACCCCCTTTTCTCTGTCTCTCGCGCTCTCTCAGGCCCTCTCTATTTCTCTACCTCTCTCTATCTCTCTCTCTCATGCCCCCCCTCATGTATAGATGTTAGTCTTGTTAGAGCTCGAGGAAGGCAAGGTTGATGCAGTACATATTAGATTAACTTGTGTTGTGTCGATTCTCCATGGTACAGTATTAATGTGCTAGTTCTTTCTTTTGTGGTTTGCAGTACTGACAAAAGCTTCAACAAGGGATTACCAAAGCGCACAGGATCCATTGAAAGACCTGGTGAGCATGCAATTGAAATCCGTGAAGGCCGTAAAAGCACAAGTAATTTGAGTGAGATTAGAAAATTCCAATCTACTCTTGGCGGCTGTCTGCAAAGAATCTCCAGCCAATCTCCTTTCTCTGTGACATCACCATGTCATTTCCTCTTCCTGTTCTAGCCAAGGAAGTGCCGGGAGGCCCCAAGAACTCGATAGGTCAATCTCTGCCCCCGGCCCCCATGCCTAGGAAGACTTATCCAGTAAGTGTGAGCTTTGTGTTCGAAAGCTTTCACATTGTGGTATGTGGATGACAATAGTGTAGGAATCTCTTGGTGCGGTACTGTTGTGTGTAGTATTTGCACTTTGCATGCCAGTGTATTCTCATAGTGTGTTCTAGCACTAACCCTAACCCAAACACAGAGATCGCAACTGATTTTTTAACAAAAATATTTCTCTGAACGTTGCCCCTCAATTGGTAAATATTTTAGGCAGTATAACTACAGTACTCTTAACTATTTATGTATTGTTTGTCTTTTCAACGGTGGCTATGAATAAATTATTGAAATGCATATTGTGTCCCAGAAGCAGAGGCCCAAACGCGTGAAAGCCATCTACAACTGTGTGGCTGACAACCCAGACGAGCTGACCTTCTCTGAGGGAGAGGTGATCGTGGTGGACGGCGAGGAGGACCAGGAGTGGTGGGTGAGTGCCTCTCCACCACACTTCATTAGGCTCCGCTGTTACCATGACCAAGAGGGAGCACTCGTCATTTGGACTAACAGTTGGGTACTTTGTCTGTTTGAGACGTGTGTGCTTGCACATGTGCGTGTGCGTGTGTGCGTGCGTGTGTGCGCGTGCGCATGCGCATGCGCGAGCGCAACTATAACTATATTTGGCACTGTCCAGTCCAACTCTAGTCTAATTCTGGCCCATTCACAGAGTAGCCTCTGAGAATGGCCCAGTAACCATAGTGGCAAGTTCACAAAGCTATGACCTCGTTCTGGCCGATCCCCCCCTCCCCCTGTCCCTGCCCGCCCGGCCCCGTCTGCCTTCCTTCCTCTGCAGAGAGACCCTTGTTTGAATACAGACCAGCTGCAACTTGTTTTTCTCAAGCCCACCTCCGAAAATATGACCGCTTTTAGTCAGCCAGCCGTTGGCTTCCTATTGGAGTACAGTAGAGGCAGCAGCAATCCCAGAAATCTTTGCCTTCCACTCTGCTCAAACTTCAATGGCGTTGCACCATGTGTGTGCCTGAGCGAAGAGAATGAAACATGAAACGGATCATTGATGTGGGAAACATCTGGTGTTCTGTGACTTTTGTGTTGGAAATAAAACCATAGGATTGCAGAAAATAACAACCAAAACAATGCTCCTAAGAATAGCGTGTTTTATTTCATACATGTTTATTATTTGGCCCAAAACAGAGGAGGGGTTGTGAGAGAATGTGTTGAGTTGTGTGATGTGTTGGCACAGTGTCTGCACTCAGTCACTGACCTTTGCACTCCCTCGTCCGTTTCACAGCTGGGCCACATCGAAGGCGAGCCGATGAGAAGAGGAGCTTTTCCCATAACATTCGTACACTTCATCTTAGACTGACAACAGTCTCATCTCTATCCTCCTCCTCCTCATCATCATCATCAAGCATTTAGTGCCTGCATTGACACTACTAAAGAGGTGTCCCTGCTTATCGCCTTGGTTACAGACGAGTTTTGGCAACAGACTCCTCGACAGGAATACTGTGATGTCATTCCTGTAGACCAAGCCCTGAAGCCTCATGGGAACTCTTCTATTTTTTTGTTTTGTTATTTCAACAAAACATGGACAACAACAAAAATAATTATGATTGTACTATATGGCATCTCGCAATAAATGCACTTTTTTGTTTATTTATCCTGCGACTTAAGAAGAATATTTACATAATGAAGGTTCTATTTACAGTATTCCATTCATGTGTATTGTTGTACAGACAGCTCTTTGACATGACCGGAAAAGACTACAAATGTGTATTTAAACAAACTTAACTTACCAATGATCAATGTGAATACAGTCAAATGCCTACATTCCATCTCCGTGCATGGTTTAAGGGTGAGCAATTCAAAGCATGTCTATACACACATACTACATAGACTTAATATGTCTCCTATGTGGACTTTTGTACATGGTGCTAACCCAGGAATATGCTAAGAGCTTTCTTACTGGGCCAGGGAATACTTCTCTGTCCCCGTTTCCCAACAGTCAGTGTCATCAAAAGAGTTACTTTGTGCAAAAATAGGCTTTAACTGAACGCAGCTGAGAGAGCACGCTCTCCCTTACCACAGCAATCCGCCATTGAAGCAATCGTCATATACGTATATATATATATACATACACTATACTCTTAATTCAGAACTCTTTCAGTCCTGTAGCTAGTCTATGTTGAAATGGATAAGGAGATGTTTGTTCCTAGGTGGCTATCAAGAAGTCCACTTTTCCTGCTCAGCTGTGTGGTTGGGAGAAAGGTGTGAGCAATGAGACAGAGCAAGAGAGAGGTTCAAATGAAACAGATTAAGGGGTTTAAGGACCCGTCTTTTGCTAGGCTTATCTTACATCTCGCTTTTAACCAAACCGTTAGGCTAATCTATGTGCGAATACCAATCCATTATTTAAAAATGAGTTTCTATAGACCTTCATTTAGACACACCATCACTGCAGTATCTTCATTCCATTTATGCAATGTAAGAAAAATGTTTCATCTGTGAATTTTGTCATGTTTATTCCACACTGGTAACAACTGGCATTTGTACAGGTATAAGGATTTAAATATGTTGCTTTAAATTGTCTAAATCTGTTTCTACCTACAATGTCCCATTCTAAATGTTTTTTAATTAGCAATATGGAGCATTTTATGTTACCAGATTTTGGTTGCAGAGCGACTCTTTTTACTTTAATCTATTTTAAGAATGAGTTGTGATTTATAAGAGGGAGCGCATGTAAACATAACATACCTGACATGATCTCTTAACATTCTTGTTAATTAACTCACCACTGGAAATAGGAAGGTGAAATCTGTACATGTAAATAGATATTGATTTTGTTTTTGTTTGTTGATATTTAAATGTAAAGAGAAGAGTTAACCCTAGGCAGTAACTGTCTTTTAATGCACTGTGGTGACGTGCGGTTGCCAGATTGAACCACAGCTGGTCTTGTGTGTGTGTGTGTGTGTGTGTGTGCGTGTGTGTGATGCTACAGTAGGTAGGCTAGGTCTACAAATATCCCATTACTGACGAGCTATTCTGTAAACTCTTGTTGACTGTGGATTCACTGCATCAACACTAATTCTATTGTGCAAATAAATGGGAAACTGGAATAATAAAATATGAAATATCTTTCCTTTTTTCTGTGTGAATTTCAGTATTACAGCTATTTGATCTTACATGGCCAAAGCAAAATGGGTGTGATATAATTTAGAAATTTGATAATGTTTACAAAAAGCTACATACAGAGAGCTCCCTCTAGTGGGTAAGATTATAAGATTTTCCAAACAGAGAATTTCTACCTACAGTTCATAAACGTCCAGTTCAGTCTATAGTCACCTCAAATAAATTTATCCACAAGTTTGCTCCAAAGAGAGCTTGACCAGAGCATCCCAACCCAATCTGCTCTGATAAGTACCTCTGGTCTAACTCTGGATGACAAGGTCAGGCTCAATATGCCCTGCTAGACCATGGCTCCACAAACATGGAAGATTTACACTCTTCCGTCCCACACGACTGTAGTGGGAACCGGGAACCTAGGCAGAGCCATCAGCCGACCATACACTAACTGATATGATAACCTAAGTAATAAACATATGAGTGATCTTTGAGGGACAGGAAGAAGGAACAAAATAATAACAGTCACTTTAATCAATAACTAAAATTCCTCTTATTTATTGTACCGTGTTCAATGTTTCCTGTCCCATCTGGATCAAGAAGTAAGGCAAACAAGGAAAAAGACATGGATAAAAAGTTATATAGTTTTTCACTTAACCTAAGAGTACCGGCACTGTAAACAATTCCATAAACATTCCATAGATTCTACTATATTTCCAACTGCACATATTACTAGTTTGTGTATATGTTGTTGGCTGGCTGTCCCTTTTTTTACATGATTTGAAAACATGGAATTTATAGTTATTTTAAGATTAACAAGAAAATAGGATAATTGAACAGCAATATAAAATCACTGTAAAACATCAGTACCTTGAACAACTGTCTCTGTAAATACAGGAAGAGAAAATGCTAGCAGAAAAAGGGGATTTACAGCATCTGTGAAATAATTTGTACCCCATTGTTGTTGCGTACCATAATCAATGTATTCCTCTTAAAGGAAAGTCAATAGGACTCCTGCTATTAAGCACACCTACAACCAAAACAGCCACTCACATAGCTATATGGAAAACATGCAATAAGGTCCCTGAACTGTATGTATATTTACATTAAATAAAATCATGATAAATCACTAAAAAAATGAATATCCATACTGTACGGTATTGATGTGAATGGGGGATAGGAGTGAGTGGATTCAAATGGTGCATGGTGTAAACTCTTATATTTTAAATCTCGATCAAGTGACTTCCTTAAGTCTTTTCCCTGTGCAAACCTCAAAAGAAAGCCAAGGGAGAGGATACAGAGAATCAAGGAAATCCCATGCTGTGAGGCTTATCTTGTACCTTAATCAAAAAAGGTGTCTAATGACGCCCCAAAAAAAAAAAGACCGTTGAGTATAAATTATGGTTACAACACTAGGTACCTGTTAAAATTTGAAAGAGTGTGGACATTTTGGGGGTGGAACTATGAAACCAGCACAACACTGATGGTGAAGCCACTCCCCTTTTCTCTGATGGTTTTTGCCTCTCCTCAGGACTTGTCTAATGCGAGGGCACAGTCAAAGGAGGCTGACAGGACCTTGCATATAGCCTGGGCATGTTCCTGTAAGGAATAAAAGGACGCACAGATTTATATTTAAGCTCATACTGCATTATTATCCTGTAGGAACTACATTATTTTCTTCTGCACTATAGTTTAGCATGCTCAACTGGTAGGAAAAATAGCGATTAGGATAGACACAGGTGGACAGAGCACATACAAATGGAGCAATGCGAAAAGGCAAAAGTGTGGACTTTCACTAGCACAATGAACTCACTAAACTCTCCCTTTCTGTCTCTTACACACACACACACGAGCTTCCCACTCACCGCAGTGCTGCACTGATACACCCAGATGCTGCACTCCTGCTGCTTGGCATCCGTGGTTTTGAGTGCCAGGAGGTTCTTGCCTGCTCCCAGGCCATCATCGTAGCACAACATCCGCACTATCAGGTAGAGTGGGTGACGGTGCAGGACGTCCTACACAGGTAGAACCGCATTACTGATGTGTTTTATATTGTCAATGACTGTCCAGTGACATGCATATGATAATGTGGGACAGTCTGTGAATTCCTGTTTACCCCTTTTCCCTAACACAGAGTACTGTTACGATCATAAGACATTGTACTCACACACTGGTCCAAAGAGGCTACTTTGACTCCATGCTTGGACACTACCAGTAGCATCTCATCGTCCCCTGGCACAAATGGTAGTTTTCCATCTTGCTATTAGGGGGAAGATGAATAAGAGGTGCGACCAAGGATAAGCATAGCATAGTATTTATGTACATGCATATTATTATGGTGAGGTCAGGTATCATCTGGTTATTACCTGGGCTGAATCAATGTAGTTGATAAGGTCCAAAGGCTCTTGTAGAGTCTTACTCATGTCAAACTCCAGCTTCTCAATGGATCCAACATATTTCACTCTGAACTCAGCGCACGTCTCTGAGACACTGTTACCTGTCACGGTTTGAAAAAGGGATGGGAGGCAAGGACAACAAACATCAAATGGAGACAGGACTGTGTGTCCATTATTGCGTAAGTGTAAATCTTTTAATGCGTCTGTTAAGAGTAATAATGTAAGTAATAAAGGGGGATATAAAGATACATTTACTAGGTCAGAGAGGTTAGAGACACAGATTGTATCTTTACTTGTATTGTATACTTGTATACGTTAGTGTATGTTCTTACCTGAGCTCTTGGTTGAGTCTGTGTCTAGGCTGGCCACTGTGCTGGACCTAGAGAGGCCTCCAAGACTTGATTCTACTGACTGAGAGCATATTAATAACCGTTACTATCTGAACTATTACGAAGTCAGAAAGGAGACATTTGGCAGCTGGATTATTTTAGTCAAAAACAACAAAACTTTGAATGATGCAGTCACAATGTCATACCTTACTCTTGGTGCTAATCTCACTGCTATGTGAACTGCTGCTGCTGTGGCGCTTTTTGACCTTACGGAACATCATTCACCATGACTACAGCCCTCTGACCCCAAAAGACACAATGCATCAGCAGCCTCTGTTAAGACAGCAACAACATTCACTTAATAATAACTGCATTGTCGATTATTTGTAAGTGGTATGAAGAAACAGGAAAGTGAGCTCTGTTGCCTGGTCGACATACAACATTTAAAGTATCATTTTTATTGACTTCAAACTTTATGAAATGTGGGTGATGAGATACAAACACTATATAAGTAGTAGCTAACTAATACATTGTACTGACTTTACTGCATAGGCCTACTCACAACACAAAAATCAGCATTGCCTGAACTATTCTGGAACTTTGATGAGGCAACTACAGGAATGATCAACAGTCACTCGCGACAGTTGAAACTTCAGAGACTAATTATGATAATAACATTTTATAAAACTAATATATTCTTCTAAACTTCATATCATCAATGTTGTCCATTGCAACAGGAATGGGCGTTGCTAGGATAAACAACGCACCCACAACCCACCCACACAAGTTATTACAACTTCATATGATTAACGTTAGAGCAAGTCAAAGTTTTTTAGTCCACGCGTGTTTTTTTCTAGAGACCTGAATCAAACTCACAATCCACAAATGTGCAAGGCATACTTCTGTTTGGAAGCTGATTTAGTTAACGTACGTGTATATTTTGGGGTGTCGTTTCTTCAAAGAGCTTGATAGTCTTCGGTTCGGTTGACACTTGACTTCCTTAGAGCTCCACCCAAAAAAAACGTACGGGGACGCATTAAATGTTGCAAGTTATATTATTCCAGCGTAATCATTAGCAGATATATTTCACTGTAATTATTTTTATTTTACTACAATATTTCAACAATTCCATGCAGTAACTATGCAGTTTATGTAAAAAATATGAATATAAAGCCTTCATTTACAGTCAATAGGAACTTCCTTAACTGGAACTAATAATGCTGTCCTGAGCCCGGATCGGTAGTATTTTGATGGGGATAAGGCTGTCCACCGGAAGTTGACAAATCTCTAGACCGCCCTCTCAGTCACTGAGGAAAATAGAATAATGTTGTAGTGTGGTTGCAGTAACTGTGGGCTATTGTGTGTGAAGGTCCTTTCCTATTTTTTTTGTCGAATGTAATTGTAAGTCTTGCACAAATAGACTGCAGCATGGCAGCAAAACGGAAAATAGAGGTGTCTGTCCCTGCAGAGGAAAGCGACCAACTGCTTATACGACCACTGTGAGTGCATGCATTGTGTGCACGATATGCACAAGGATAGGTAGTTGTTTACTTATAAAATGCTGACATAGTTTCTCTGTTTATTGCTGCTTTACAGAGGGGCTGGTCAAGAAGTTGGCAGATCATGCATAATCCTGGAATTTAAAGGGAGGAAAATCATGGTAGGTTGGTGTTTTACTTAGTTGGTTCTCTGTAACGCACTGGAGTTCAGTGCGGATGTCGTGTGTTGTGGCCAAGACATAGTCTAAGCATGTAAGATATAAATAAAAACAGGATAAGATACTACAACTGGCACAGGTTCACACTTGCATGTTTATCTTATCTGCAGCTGGACTGTGGTATCCATCCTGGTTTGGAGGGAATGGACGCTCTTCCATACATTGACTTGATTGATCCAGCTGAAATAGACCTGCTCCTTATCAGCCAGTGAGTTCCACCCATTTACACACATCCTAAAGTGTTGAATAGGCTAACACAAAAGTTGTAGTCACAGTTATCGAAACCCATTTTGCCTAAATTGTTGTTGTCCAAGACAGAGGACTCGGACAGGCAGACCTGCCGTAGGCTAGTTCTAGACATAATTGTGGCATTTCCCCCCTGACAGCTTTCATTTAGACCACTGTGGCGCTCTGCCCTGGTTCCTGCAGAAGACTAGCTTTAAAGGCAGAACGTTCATGACCCACGCCACCAAGGCCATCTACCGCTGGCTGCTCTCTGACTACGTAAAAGTAAGGTAGGCTGCACTCCTTCTGCTGATAACCAGAGGGGCTTCCAACTTCTTTATGTCTGTGTTTTATCTTCTATAGTGTATATGCATTATTGCTTGAATCAGTTGATACGAATCATAACACGAATGTAATCTTGAGAAATAAACATGTTTTGCAATGTGCTTGCACTATATTCCAGCAACATCTCTGCTGATGACATGCTGTACACCGAGACAGACCTGGAAGAGAGCATGGATAAGATAGAGACCATCAACTTCCATGAAGTAAAGGAGGTGGCTGGCATCAAGTTCTGGTGTTACCACGCCGGCCATGTCCTTGGTGCTGCCATGTTCATGATTGAGATCGCTGGAGTCAAGGTGCGGAGGGGGACCAAGTTTATGCATATCACAAGTTGGTTTTGTTCAAATATTTAGTTTAGTTATTTAAAGGAAACTCGAGTAACTGTAACTTTTTTCCACCTCACCAGCTATTGTATACTGGAGACTTCTCACGACAGGAGGACAGACATCTTATGGCAGCTGAAATCCCCAGTGTCAAACCCGACATCCTTATCATAGTAGGTGGTCACTTCTGTAAAATCAAATGAATATTGAAAATCAACAAGGAATATTGATACTCTCTACATTCTATGCAGCTCTTTTTTTGTTGTTGTTGTTGTTGCAGGAATCCACTTATGGCACCCACATCCACGAAAAGAGGGAGGAGCGGGAGGCTCGCTTCTGTAACACAATCCATGATATAGTTAACAGAGAGGGTCGTTGTCTGATCCCTGTGTTTGCTCTGGGAAGAGCCCAGGAGCTGCTGCTCATCCTTGGTGAGTGATTGTGTTGTTATATGATCTGGAGCTTTCTTTATCAGGCACACAAAATAGAGGACTGGTTCACTACTTTACAACAACATGGTAGCGACATAAATTTCTTTGTCCCTCAATAAATTAGCCAACAATAAATCAAACAGTATTGTACAGTAACCAGTATTCTATTTTATATCCAAAAACAAAGCCATATTGAGAATTATTGCACGTGAAATATACTAGTATTTGGCCAACTGTCCACCTCTTGACTTCTCTGTATGTAGATGAATATTGGCAGAACCACCCAGAGCTCCATGACATCCCCATTTACTATGCCTCGTCTCTGGCCAAGAAGTGCATGGCCGTGTACCAGACGTACGTCAACGCCATGAACGACAAAATCCGCAAGGCCATCAACATCAACAACCCCTTCGTATTTAAGCACATCAGCAACCTGAAGGTGAGACACATTAGTCAGGCTTCACTTTTAAGTTATACATACTAAGTAAAACGAAATTATCTACTTCTTGTCCCTACTTTGTGTCCGTGTTTCCCAGAGCATGGACCACTTTGATGACATTGGTCCCAGTGTGGTGATGGCGTCTCCGGGTATGATGCAGAGCGGTCTGTCCAGAGAGCTCTTTGAGAGCTGGTGCACCGACAAGAGGAACGGAGTCATCATCGCTGGCTACTGTGTGGAGGGGACATTGGCCAAGGTAAAACATAGAGCAGAAGGATTTAGAAGTGACCGAGGACGATATTATTCCATATATTCTTTATGTTCTTAAATCCTGAAGGCATGCCTCTTAAAAACCTTTTTTAAATAACTTAAGCAATTTTCTTAGCCTGTTTAAAAAGCCCATATTCAAGTTGGTAATGACTCATTAGCTGTAATGTTATTGGTGTCGTGCAGCACATCATGTCAGAGCCTGAGGAGATCACCACCATGTCGGGTCAGAAGCTGCAGCTGAAGATGTCTGTGGACTACATCTCCTTCTCGGCCCACACCGACTACCAGCAGACCAGCGAGTTCATCAGAGCCCTTAAACCACCTCACGTGGTAGGAACTAGGAAGTACACTGGGGTCTCACTCTGTCTCACTTAGATATAGGTTGTTTTCCTCTGTGAAACAATTTTGCTTACAAATAATGTTGACTTTGCAGTTTGTTATTGTGATATATAATCCCCGTGTGTCTCTTTCTGTGTGTGTGTGTGTGTGTGTGTGTGTGTGTGTGTGTGTGTGTGTGTGTGTGTGTGTGTGTGTGTGTGTGTGTGTGTGTGTGTGTGTGTGTGTGTGTGTGTGTGTGTGTGTGTGTGTGTGTGTGTGTGTACTTGTGGTCCGCAGATTTTGGTGCACGGCGAACAGAATGAGATGGCCCGTCTGAAAGCCGCTCTCATCAGGGAGTACGAGGACAACGAGGAGGTCCACATCGAGGTGCACAATCCCCGCAACACCGAGGCTGTGACGCTCAACTTCAGAGGAGAGAAGCTGGCCAAGGTAAGCAAAACTCCTGACTAACCTCTCTCAGACTGGTGGGGGAATTCTATGGTTGTCAATGTACTGGTTTGACTCGGTAAGCTGTGGGATGAAAATGTATTTTACAGATGGGGAGTGTAATTCATTCTAAAAACTTCAATACGATTGCACCCCTCAGGTGATGGGCTCTCTGGCTGATAAGAAGTGTGTCCAGGGCCAGAGAGTATCAGGAATCCTAGTGAAGAAGAACTTCAACTACCACATCCTCACCCCCTCAGACCTCTCTAGTGAGTGACTTAACAAACCGCCGGGTAAAACAGCTATGGGTTGGACACGGGGAATAACAACTAATGACTATCACTGTCCTCATCGGTATAACGTATGTTTTCCAGACTACACAGAGCTAGCTATGAGTACAGTGAAACAGACACAGGCCATCCCCTTCACAGGACCCTACTCTCTGCTGGTCTGCCATCTCAGGACCCTCACAGGTAAAGCCTACCAAAAACTGTTTACAAAGCTGGAATTTAACGAGTCATTACCAACTTGGTTAACAGTGTTTTTATTTTCTGTTTAGGTGATGTGGATGAGTTGGATGGAACAGAAAAGAACACTCTGAAGATCTTCAAGAACATCACGCTGGTGCATGAGGTTGGCATGGTGATGCTGGAGGCAAGTGTCAGTCATGTCAAGTAATTTGTACATGTGTAGATTACGTCTCCCGTTACACAACTATTTCCTTAATGTATATTTTCCCTGTGTTCCAACAGTGGATCGCTAACCCTCTGAATGACATGTATGCTGATGCTATTACCACAGTGGTGCTGGAAGTTCAATCGAACCCTAAAGCACAGAAAGGTTGGCTTGGCCTATGTCTACATTAGCATTGTCGCACTAACACAGTAGCATGTAGCAGCAGAGGAGTTTGAGAGATTCTGGACTTTATTGTTGTTGTTTTTTCGAACTCACCAGTCATGGAGAACCAGAGCAACACAATGGACATGGATGTCTATCAGGCCAGACTAGAGGTCATGTTGCAGTAAGTGTGCCGCAATTTCCTGGTACATCTTTTGGAGCTCTTATCAAAGTTTTAATTCAGTGTTTTTTCTTTTTGAATTTAAAAGAGACATGTTTGGTGAGGACTGTGTGGACTTCAGAGACGGAAACAATCTCACTGTGACACTAGATGGGAGAACCGTCCACATCTGCCTCAAAACCAGGGTCAGCGACTTGAACAGCCATTGGAAATCAGTCTGAATTAATACTTTTTTTTCCTAGCTTGTCCACTTTAGATTGTTCTCCAGTATTTTGTCTATATATATATATATATATACATACAAAATAAAGGAGAACAAAAAGTTTAGCAAATGAACACTGCTAATACTGGGGTTTTATTTCTCCACTTCCCAGATGGTGTCTTATGAAGACGACAACACAGAGGAGGAATCTTTAAAGGAAATGGTGGAGCTGGCAGTGCAGCGTCTCTACGATGCTCTCAACCCTGTCATTTAGGAGCAGACATGCAGGGGTTTGTTAGGCAGCTAATGGAGTAGTGATGCTCTGTACAAAAACACAAGATTCTCCCTACATCAAGTAGTTGTTTATAACTGCAGACCCTTTCTTTACCTGGTTATTTGTCTGACATGTTGTTTTTAGATTGAGTCTATTTGATGTGGTTTGACGGTCGTCTGGGTCTGTGTTGGTAAAGGTAGATGCACTTTGGATTTAGTCACTGGTACTGTTGTCACAATATTGTTATCTGTTGTTTGATGGTATTTGTAGGGACCTCAGCATTCTTGTTGCCAATGCCCTACTCTTTGTTGTAGTAGTTTTTATATTTGTTATACAATTTTAAATAATGTAATAAATGTTTTACTTTGATAACTATGTATTTTAGATCATTACCTCTATCAAACCTCTATCAAAATCCCTACTGTGGGCTCAGTGTGAAAAAACAAAACATGTTTATGGTATTTACTATTTTACATTCACAATATTAGTTATTGTATAAAGCTATTTCAAAACGGGTTGATATGGATGTGTTTGTTTTACTAAATAAACGACAAGACCAAGCTCTATTGTGCACTACTACCACTTCCACACTATAGATGGCGCAAATCACAAATATGAGCTT
This sequence comes from Galaxias olidus, assembly GCA_026901105.3. Lineage (NCBI taxonomy): Eukaryota > Metazoa > Chordata > Actinopteri > Galaxiiformes > Galaxiidae > Galaxias > Galaxias olidus. Next base: position 92,890 of record JAPMUY010007550.1, on the reverse strand, counting down.
TGTGACTACCTTCAATAACAACTGCAAGCAAGACCGTGAGCAGGGTTATTATGTCCAAGTTAACAACTGTTGTTTGGCCTCAAGTGGTTTTATTTGGCGATTCTATAACGCAGGTAAATTAGGACATGTTATATGATAACTTTCTGTTAGATTTAACTAAGCTGCCAGTTGCAGCTACTCAGCTTCTTTTTTTTTTTACTCTTAGTTTTCATTCCAAGCCAATGGATGGGGTTCAGTAATTGCTGATAAACTAGCCAGGTGAGTAAAAAAAAAACATTGCCCTGCCTCTAATGTAAAAAGAACTTCGTGTAAATTATAAATCGAAATAAATGTGTTTAGGTTGCTAGCCAACATCCAGGTATGCATGCTTGTGTTTAGGTAAAATTGGCTTCTCTTTTGTCCATCAGAAAATGTGATGTTGTGAACAGAGGGCTGTCGGGCTATAACTCAAGATGGGCTAAAATCATACTTCCCCGGATAATCCCAAACGACAACAGACACATAGCCGCAGTTACTGTATTTTTTGGTGCCAATGACTGTGCTCTTGAAGGTAGGCTACAGCACAACCTACAATGGACATATTAGTAGTCCATGCAATTATATCCTATTTAAAGATCACGTCTGTTAAATCTGCAATCGATCCAACCTATATATTATAAGGCACTCTCACTCACAGTTGTGTTTATTTTCTCATTTTTTTTGTCAGAGAAGAACCCGCAGCAGCATGTACCGCTACAGGAGTACTCTGAAAACCTAAATGACATCGTCAAACACCTGGCATTGGTGGGTGTGTCTGCTGACAAAGTCATCTTTATCACTCCTCCTCCTCTTTATGAGCCAGCCTGGGAAAAGGAATGCTTACTAAAAGGTGATTTTGTTTGTTTGGGTTAAAAGCATGTAGGTAAGAGATGAACTCCCAATATAGAAAAATGTTCGTTACAGATCCGTTTGATTGAAACCTGCCTATCAGTGGATTAGTAACCAACTTAAGGATAGGAGAAGGCCGACTTGTATGTGCTTTGTTTTACTCGCAGTTATTTGAGCTACTGCATGTTTTATCTCAGGCATAATCAAGGCATGATATGTGCATTTACAGGCTGTGGCACATTCCCATAAGCAGACATATTTACATTCACCTAATCTTGTAATATAGAATGTCTCCTCTTCAGACACTGTCAAGATGATTACAAACCAGTATATATGTTGAAGTGGACATGTGGGTTTTTGTTCACTACAATCCTAATATTGAATGCATTTTACTGATCTTTTAGGGAGTGCCCTGAACCGGCTCAACTCTCTGGCAGGTCAATACGCCCAGACATGTGTCCGGACGGCTGGCCAGTGTGGGGCGGACGTGCTGGACCTCTGGACTCTCATGCAGAAAGACGGCCAGGTAGAAGATCCTTTTAAAAAAAAAAAACATCTTTCACTATCATCGTTTTACTGTATAAACCATCCTGTTGACGTTCTCAAAGAGTAAGGCCTTTTTGGTTGATGCTAATAAATTTGTGTTATTTCGGTCAAATGGATATTGACGTTTGTTGAAAATTTGATTTTATCATGCTCATTCACTAGCACTGTTTCTGCAGCCAATGACTTGTAAGAGAAACTGCCTACCCTGTGCAACAGACCTTGGCTCAGTCTGTCTTCTACTCTGCAGGACTACCGAGCATACCTCTCTGATGGTCTGCATCTGTCAGAAAAGGGGAACCAGTTTGTGGGCCAACACTTATGGAAGTTGCTGGAGAGCCGTGTGGCTGACCTGCCCTTTATTCTACCTTACTGGGGAGACGTGGACTCCAAGAACCCTGAGACCAGTCTGCTCTGTGACCAGTCAAAGACATCCTAGTCATGTTTCACTGACTTATTACTAGATAAGGCTGGGACAATGGCTTTATAGAGCCCGATGCTGTCTCCTTTCCTATGATAGACTTAATTCAGATGGATATTATCTTGGCATTGCTTTGCTAATGTGAAAAGAAAAAACAATTTGTTGTTCATTTTGAGAACAACTAGAATCTGGCAGTCGTTCTCCCCATTTTTATTAAGGCCTAATAGTTCAGAGTTTGGAGAAATCAACACGTGACATTGACTCATTTGCTTTTTGTTGTGCGAAAATAAAGTTCTTTATTTTTCGACTAAAATTGTGACAGAAAACTCATGCACACAACTTAAGATGTACACAGGCATTTATTCATATTTACATCATGTATAAATCCACATAAAGCCAGGAAGCATGCGTGAGTATGATTGCCCTCAATAAGCTAATGCTATAAAAAGTGATTATCTTTATCAAGACACTTTCATATTCAATTACATACAGCCAAGACTGAACTAACATTAAAAATCAAGTTTTAAACAAGTTTAAAGTTTCATTGGCACATACTGGAAACGGGTGGTGATGCATTAGACAGTGTAAGTAACATAACTCGTGGCTAGTGTAAATGAATGGAATCCAGCATTCTTGATTCTAGTGACGTGTGCTTGGAACACCAATGCTGTAATCAAAGACAACTTCATAAAGGCACTATTTCTTCTTGCAATGGAGTGAAGATTAAATTCTGCTTCATATAGCAATACAGTGATAAAAACAAGTGCATTCAGTTTATAATGACAGTTACTTAAGTTCCATAATAGGTTACCCAGTAGTACAGTATATGGTTATATAACATTTATATTTAATACTGGCCAACACATATACAGGGAGCTATTTGTATATTATACAACAAATCAAAATACATGGGATAGCTGGTTATTCTCAAATAAGTAAAAATTTACTTAAGACAGGAAATTGCTTACACAATTCTGAAGCAGGTCTTTTTCTATTTGATCACTACTTGGCAGTTATACGTCTCTTGTAAGTGTAATGGTTAAAGGAATGGTTGCTATCCAGTTTTTGGTTAAATGCCCATAATCACAGTATTTTTTACAGTTAATATTTAATGTCTTGCTCTTAACCGCAAGACCTGACCTACAGTATTCTTTCTTTTTCAGAATGAAACACAAGCAAACTAAGATACAGGCAAGCCATAACTCATAGTATAACTCAGCTTTCTTTTAAAATAATTGAAACTGCTGTAAACAACACGATACTCAAAAGAGCAAAACAATTATTCAAGCCGCAATTGATGTAACAAAGAGCAGTGCTGTGGTTTACTGTTAAAAAGGCACAATATTTTTTCACACAAATGCATAAACTGACACTAAATGGCTCTCCATCTATAATCGTGTACTCGCTCAAGCACCATCTCATAGTCATACTGTATTTGGTTTTATCCTTATATTAAAAACTAACCTTGTAGCATGTCTCAATATATTTGAACTACGACAGTGTTTCCCTTTCAGTGTGTGTGTGCGTGTGTGTGCGTGCGTGTGTGTGTGTGTGTGTGTGTGTCTTCAGCACTCAGTCTCTTTAGTGTCCACCCGGGCCTGTCTCTTGAGACGCCGTCGTTCCTTGGCCGGCGTCCCCTGCTCCGTGAGGTCCTCATAGGAAGACTTGTTGGCGGAGGAGGAGGAGGCTCCTGCGGGAAGGAAGTCGTCCTCTGCCGGGGGAGAGTCGCTGCTGCAGTCCTCCTGGATGGTGTCCATCCACGGGCCCTCGACCTTCAGTCCTCCGCCACTGGCCGGGGCAGGGCCGGAGCTCGGACCTGGATCCTGGGTATTGCCGCCGACCGCAGGTGAGGGCGCCGCCGCCGCCGCCTGGGTTAGCTGCTGATGCTGCTGCTGCTGCTGCTGCTGGTGGTGCTGCTGTGGAGCCGAAGAGGAGTGCACGATCCGGACGGCGGAGGAGGAGGGAGGCGGAGGAGGCTTGACGATGCGCACGGACGCCGATTCGAGGCCGCTCAACATCTCTGCATTCTGAGGAAAGAGAGAGGCCCACGTTAGGTCTGGAGCTAGAACACCGTCTGGATCTAAGTCTGGGATTCAGTCCCATTCAAACCCAACCAATGTTAATTGGGTGAATGGAACTTCTGGTAGTTGTTAATCATGCACGCAATCTTTGATTGACTATTGTACTGAAAGTGGCTGGGCCGATAAGGACGGGACCACGAGCCCGTCAGTAAAGCAAAGCTCGTTCTAATCACATTGATAGGACTGACATACACTGTGTGCAACACTGACAGTCAGCCAAGAAGACAAAGACATCATCCTCTGTACCGAAACGGAAGCAAGGGGATACAATCTTTAGTCTAGAGTCCACTCAGCTTCACAGACAAAGGGTGCAACCTCTTCAATCCGCACACACGTTCAGCATCTTCCTCTGACATACATTGACCGGCCGTGCACTGCAATGCCAAGCCACACCTCACTCACCTGTGGGCGGAGCTCTACAACATACTTCCATCATCTGCTGCAGTTCCGTGGTGGAGGGAGGGGCCAAGGCAAACAGTGACGGACAGGTAATTTCATCTAAACGCGGGTTGGAGCTCAAACCCCACTGCAGCCTGAGGTCTATTTACAGTGAAAATCTACTGCTGACCCATGCTGCTGTTCATAGTGCGTTTTAAAAAGCAATGGCCCTGGTATGGTTTTAATCTGGTTAGTGTGGCTGCAAACTTGCAGTGCATCTTGGGAGCATTCAAGCAAACAGAATCCTTTGGATACTTACATTTTGGGGGAAGAAGAACGTCTTCGTGTTTTCCTCATACTCCTTGTCAAGGTTCTTGTCCTTCAGGTTGGCAAAGAGAGAGAGAGAGAGAAATATACCCGTCATTAATACGTCAGAGAACGTCTGACTCACTGCACAATGGTGTTGCCATGAAGCTGTGTCTCTCACCACACAGTGGACCAGGATACTGAGAGGGATCCAGAATACCAGGGAGAAGACCACCACCGAGCCTACAATGTTGTCGGCCAGGAACTTCCCTGAAGATAACACAGAAACCATGAGCACAAATGAATCTCCTTTTTTAAGCATGCAATCACTGAAGAACAGGTATGATATTGTATCGTACTTCGTATTTTTTGTTTTAAACCTACCAAATGTGTTGATGTCCAGTTTGTCGATGAAATCCCACAACCTCTCAATCACATCCTGCACTTGCTTCATGCACTTACCCTACAATAAATAAATAAATAAATATATATATATATATATAAAAGGCCTTTTAGCAATGGGAAAAGAAATATCTGAGACACATACAGAGAGTGTGTGCAAACATTTCACTGCGAGTGTACATTCCAATTTGGGTGCCATTTCACAGTAATTTCTTGTAATGATACTTTAAAAGTGTGGACTTCGCAAAGAAACGTGATTGTGTAAGAACAGGCCAGAAGGAGACGGGTTACTTACGCCATTGTCACAGAAGCCCACAGTACAGGGTTTTCCTTTGCGCAGGTACAAGAAGGTGCCGTTTTGTTTGACAAAGGGGGTGCACGCGCCATCTTTGTTCCTGCAGCACACTTTACATGAGTGCTCAGTCTCTGTACGGGGCGAGGGAAGATATTTAATTGAATACTTTATTATTATTCCATGCAAACTTTAAAATTACACGCAGTTCAGCTGAACATTTTCGATTTGAATGTTTGATTTTGGAACTGGCATCCAATAGATTCTACTAGTTTTGATCAACTGCATAAGAAAAGCCTATTGTAAAGGTGGAATTTTCTAAAGGTGTCCGTCTATGGAAATGTACCTAGGTTCACATAAGGGCGTGCTCACCGTTGCAAGCGCACGACTTTAGATTGTGCATGGCCTCACAGTAGGGGTTACATTCCCCTTTCAGACACCGGCCACTGTCCACACATATAGTGTCGTCAGGGGCTTTGGCTGGAGGAGGACAGTCACTGCTGTTACCTGGGCAACAGAGACAGGAGAGGAAAAAGGTCAAGTCGGGGTATAGAAGCAAAGACCTGCTACGGTGATAAAATGTAAGGGGTCAAATCGCATTGGCCTTTTGGTAAAATGCTCCTGTTGTCATGTCTCTGCTCGCCACCGACTTAGTTAACACTTTAGGAACGAGGCAAGAAAAAATCGAATAGGAAAGCAAGGCTCCCTGTAGATGCAGAGTATCTCCAGCAGGGGGGAGTGGCTCACCTGTGCAGACTGACACGCCTTTACAAGTGGCAGCGATGGGCTCCTGGCACGTCTTTCCAGCCCCCTCAAACCGACAGTTCTTACAGCAAGGACTGTTCCTGTCACTGGAGAGAGAGCGAGAAAGATGTATTTGTCTTTGACATCACCAGTAGCATGACAGCACATGTATGCTCCCACGCTCAAAGTACAAGACAGCAGGGTTGGTTGGGCTTGATATCGCTTTAAAATAATATACGCCTTAAAAAGTGAACAGAGGCTTACTGTCATTATCTCTTTTTATTTATTTATTTATGTATTTTTATTCAGTTAATTAATTGTTTTACTGAAAGGGATTGTAGCACTTTAAAACACACAATACAAGACAACACAAGCCTTATAACCCTAACAGAGATTAAATGTCATAGCTTTTTGATCCACCGTTTGACTTGATTGCATTAGTTTACCGTTTTGGGATCGTAATGAAGAGTTTTCTGTTAAGACCTTGCTGAGACAGGCAGACAACTAAGGGAGCGTCTTCATTCCAGGGTGTGTTTCATAAAGGGTGTGGGCTGGGCGTAATACCTGCAGAGCGCGCTAGGTCTGAACTTGCAGTCTGCCGAGCAGCAGGGGTCATCGTTGAGGTGAAGCAGCCCAGGATCGCACTCCTCCCCCTCCTCCACGCGGGAGTTCCCACAGACCTTGCTGTTCCTCTCCTTGAAGCACACCGGGGCCTTGAAACGCAGCGTCTTCCCTATGGAGATCTTGCTGCAGTTGGAGAAACGCTTTAGGAAGAAAGAGAAAAAGAGGCAGAGCCGTTTGGAAGAGCACTACTCACAATGTTGGCTTTTACGAATAGTGATGAAGACAAACTGAAAGTATATTTTCTCGTGTTTTTCAGGCGCAAGTGGGAAAAAATGGAAATGCTAAGATAAAGGGAATGTGAAAAAGTGGGTACCTTGTTGTTATAGTGGTCCCCGCTCACAGCGATGGGATACATGACAAACTTGCCCCCGTGGTCGTCACTGGGGGCACAGTAGGCGATGTTGTCCGGGTCATGCTCCGCCCCAAAGTTGTGGCCGAGCTCATGGGTTGTCACCAAGTCGGCTTCCTGGTGGTCCACACAGACAAACACACATCAGAATGATCAATCAAACATTTTAAAGTGATAAGATTGACCATTCTATTCACAAATTACACATTCCCTTAGTACATGTCCCTGCTTAACTACCAGAGTGTTCTTTTATGTCAGTTAACAGTCACAAGTTGGTGTTGAATATTCAACTCATGACACAACAATGGGGTTCACTTAAAACATATATTGATCACGAGTTTCATATGACAGACTTAATGAGTCATACTAATGGCCTTTAGATAGATGCAAGCAAAGTGACGGCATCATTTGAGCCTTTAGTGGAGATCTAAATATGTTTTGTGGAAATGAGCTGAAACGGCACAAACCTTGGTCAGAATGGTTTTCCCATAGTTCTTGGTGCTGGTCAAACCTGTGTTGAGGTAGCTGGGCTTTTTAATGGACTGAGACGGGTAATATGCTACACAAAAGAAAGAATAAAAAAAGTAAAAAAATTTGTCATGAGAAATAACAATATACTTGACAAATGTAAACGTTCAAAAAGCAGCATCATAAAAAGTATTTAAAGTAAGGATGCGACTGTGGTGCTTACGTTTGGGGCAGAGTCCTCCCAGGGCCTGGGCTTTCGAGGGGGCAACGTAGGCCAGGCCCAGAGTCCCCTCGTCAAAGTCCTGGTAAGTAAACAGGTGAGCCAGGCACACAGTGGATGCGTTGTCCGCCATGTCTGAGCTGAATTGCTAAAACCAAAACAAAATAACAGTTACATACAGGGACAGCCAACAAGCAAATTCAAACCCTTTGAAAACCTAACAACTAGTATCTCTTTCATAATGTAAATAGCACACCATAAACATTCAGTATAACATATAGAAAAAGCATTTTAAATGTTTCACTTCTAAGAGCTTCTTGACGTCCCACACTTCCCTGCCCTGGGTGGGGCTGTCCAGCATGTTGTAGTTGACCCAGCCAGTGCCCTCCATGCCCGGTGGCACACGGGTGGGCTCTTTGTTGATGATGATCTGAAAGAAAAACATAGCCCTCAACATGAGCCCCTCACCCCCATTGAAGGTTGATATCATTACTAAGTGTTCCATTGCGTATCTTTCCAGTGAGCGATCGTTCTGTTCTTCGTGAGCCGGCACAACAACGTCCCTTTCGTTAAATCATTTTCAAAGGCAGTGGAACAAATTCAGTTTCCTTGCTCTCACACAAAGGCCTTCATTGCCTTTTTAAAAATGCTATATCTGATTTAATAAAAAAGAAAGATATCTCCTTAGCCACTTAGTCCTGACAATCAGCACGATAACTGGTTGATGGATTGTTCAAATGCAGTAATATCGCCTGTCAGCTTTGCAATACGATGGTAGGAAAATACAGACGCTACATGTATACACGCGTGTATAAAACACACCCACCTGTTGGATCTGCACTCCATAGCCTTTAAACTCATCATCCCAGGTGGTGTTCCTGTAGATGTCATCTACTCGATCAATCAACTCTATCTGGAAACGGGAAATTCAAAGACAGAATATCTAAAACAGAAGCACAGCGATACAAGGGAAAGGTTTAGAATGTATTTTCCTCTTCTAATCCACAGTAGAAAAGGACAGCTCACTAGGTAATTGAGTGTGACGCTCTCCTCTCCGCGGCCCATGTGTTTGAAGAAGCGGTAGTCTGCTACCAGCAACAGAGGACAGGTGTTTTTCTTGTGGTTGTGGCCAGCTCTTTTCGCTCTGTGGTGGGCTTCTAAAGAAAACAGAGAACGGGGGAGACAACCAGAGCCTGACAGCATGAGCTAAACCCCAATGACATATAACCAAAAAAAGACATTTGAGCATGCACAGATTTGAAGAAACAAATAAGGCTATAGCTGTCCTCTTTTTAACATTCAGTAATTTTGCTTTTTACAAGAATTTGGGTTTTGCCCCGGTCCCGAATACCTAAATGTTTTTTTCTAATTTTAGCTACTCCCTAAATAAATCAAAAAAATGTTATACAACTTTTCTAGCCAAATACTCTTAAAGTTTACTTTCAGAATGATGTACATTTTAATATGTATTTCAAACCATTGATGCTTGGTGCCCTAAAACTCAGACAAGCCCTATCCAAAGAGGTTGGTTGGCCGATACTTAATACAGGGAGAATCATTCATTGCCAGCTACCTACCTATAAAGCGATCCTTGAGAAATATATACAAACAATCGACATAGATATTCTGCAGTGCAGAAACATTAAAATGATCAATCATATATTAAAAATATAGCTTTTATTGTGTGATAATCCTCCCACTCGACCTGCATGTTGTCCTGGTTGGGAGCTGACCAACCATTATCTGGTGGAAGGAGTGGGAAGCTCTTCAGCTGATGGGACACACATGGGCACTTGGGCCCGATGGCCTTAATAAAGGGACAATGCATTATGTCTCTAGTTCTGCTCTGATCTTCTCGCATTCTGTAGCTTAACCAAGACTAGCTGCTGGTGTGGTGTGGTGTAGTGTGGCTAGGCTAGGCACAGTTCAGTTTAAGTTTGGTTACACTATACTACCCCCTACACTATGTGCTCCCTCATCTATCCACTGCATTCATTATTGATCTGGCTGACTTACCCTTCAACTACAGTTACATGTTTTACTCCAAATAAAGTATTCCTTATTCTACACGTGTGGACTCATACTTTATTACGTACACAGAGCCAGCTTTGTGACAATTAGCTATAGAGAAGGCAGAAAATAGTACACTTGCCAATGAATAAAAGCCATACAAGTCAGTTATGACTGACTAATCAAGCTAGCTTATTCCTGTTTGATTTCCTCTATACAACAAGAGTCTTGTGTGCCTATGTGTCTTCCTCTAGACAACCACCAAAAATAAAGAAGTCATGTGGCAGCCTACTCCCCACAACATGACTACCTCAAATGCTTTAATTTTCTGATTTCCTCCATCTTTTCTGTATTGTTCTATCCCATATTATATGCACAGTGTGCGTGGGTTGGGCAGGTGGGAGTTCTAATTCCATGTGGGAAAATGTTTAAATCATTTTCATTGTATTGTTTCCTTTCAAACCAAGGTAAGTGAAGTGGGAGGCAAGCAAAAGCAGAATAGAGATGAGTGTGTCAGGGAGTGTTGAAATCCCCTCTTGGTTCAACAAGCTTGAAGCCATGGTGTGTGGGTGGGTGGTGTAGGGTGCTGCTCTGGCTTTTTCACATACAGTACCAGGAAGGCAGGGTGTTATGTCATCTCTACACACGAGAGCCCCATGAATTGTAAAGCCTCCAATGTGAGATCATTCACTACCATTCCTTTTGTAACGAACACTTAGAAGAGGATGCTGGAATAGCTAATGTGCAGATGTCCCCTTTTGGTCTTTGTCATTCTAATAAGCTTCACATTTCAAGGGCAACACAAAGGAATCAAAGGATTACGTTTCTTACATAATACCCCGTTGCCAGAGTGTTTAAAGTGTATTATGTTTTCATTATTGTAATGATTCACAATCTGGAGGCAAGATGTCAAAATACCCTCCTACCTAAACTACCACATCCTCTTCCATACTGTATATTCATCCACTATCGCTACTACATCACACTACACTTTTTCAATTTAATCTACAGCCTCAAGCATGCTGCAACAACATCTTACATTTACCTATTACATTCAGTAACACAGTATAAGAAACAAGTTACCAATTAGTAGGCAACCACACATCCCTAGAAAAAACATGAGCGCACGTCGTACATATTTAAATCAATAAAAAAATATCTTGCACACATAAACTCACCATCCTGGCCTCCATGCTCATGTATCCTGGCATCTTCCGGAAGAAGGTTCTGGGGGTCAGCGTGGACATATCCACACACCTTGGGAGAGGCGATGCGACTGAGGTTTTTGATATCCTCGGAGCGATAAACCAGCACCCGGCCATCGGGGGCAGACTCTGTAAACCTCCACAAAGGCTGAGGATCAAGACGTGGATCAAAGAGAAAGAGAAAAAAGCAAGAAATAAGACGGGAGGTTGGGGAGAAAGTCGACCAGAAAAAAAGATTTCAAAATTACGGACGTTTTTAGGGAGGGATACAAACGTTGCGACTACAGCCCTTTACCTTAGTTCTGATCTGATTGACATGTAGATGTAGCGCTATTTTGACAAGACTTTACCTCCACATTGTACTCGGCTTCATCAGTCAGGATGTGGGCAGAGAATTCTTCCCCATCTATGTGAGCCTGGACACGGGAGTGTTCCTCTCCTGAACACCAGAGACAGAACACTTTGATTACACTGTTGCATACAGGCATATTGAGATTAGTCTTTCAAACATTCTTACAAGCACAGACATATATAGAGTTCCTCGTTACGGTGAAACGTTTCTACTCACCAACAACATGACCAGTAAAATAGTTCTGCAGCTGAACATCAAAGTTGTCTTCCTTGCCTTGTTTGTCTACAAACACAGCCTTGAAGTCCTCTGTGAACAAGTCTGTGTTTGTGGTCAAGTATAGCTTGAAATGTCTGAGAATAAAAAAATAAAGAGATGGATTAGATGAAAAGAAAAAAAAGAGGAAGCCGTAGTGACCTAAAACATCATTTTACATGACTGTGTGGGGTTTGCTGTACCTCTTGAGTGCTTTGAAACTGACCAGGCGCTCTAGGTGGGATGGGGTATCAACATCCCTTTTTCTTACAGAGTGCAGCTGAAAGCTAGATACCGGCAGCACATCATATTCTGAGAGTATGGAGTTCAGGGCATCTAGTCCATGAGCATGGAAAGACTTAAGTAAGCAATTAATCAATTATTCTGACAAACATCAAACATGAACAATAACAAACTGTCAATAGGACAATACTGCAGTATGGATATGTTTACTATTACTGCTGATGATACAGACAACCTAGACTCTACTCAATTGTGTAGCAACAGTCATCCCTCGAAATTAAGAATGATTACCCAAAGTAAATGCATCCTAAAATAGCATTTGCTCATAAATATTTACTTCACGAAAATCCATCTTAGCTCGTTGTTTCGAAATCAACCGCTTCTCATGGATCAGAACAGTAACTTCAATTGGCAAATTCATGTTTTTAATGACATTTCTGAATAAAGCTAAGGCAAACTTTTGTTTAATTCAAGGAAAGAATTTTAGCTTTACCACTTTCAACTGACAACAAAATAAACATAGGCTAGCTTTAGATATTCCGGAGTATACTTCTCTCAAGACAGTTAACACAATTTGTTAAAGGACATACAATTCAAAAGCAAATTCATAAGCAAATTAACATGCTCGTTGATATGCTCATATCAATAGTATTTGTAGCGTTAGCTGTCAGCAGGTGAAATAAAACATCCAGTTCAGCGAACACGTTAGCATGTTAGCTTGGAAGGCTAGTTAGCTAAATTGCAACCTACTCACCCAACTCGGGATCATTATCTCGTGTTTTCGTCTCCGTATCTCTCGACTTTATGGCACAGTACACCCAACAAGGAATCAAAAGGAAGACAATCAATGCAGAATTCATTTTATCAATTAAAACTTTTGGTGCAACTAATGACTGGTGTGATGTAAATCCAACATCAAGTCTGTTCATGAGCTAGCACGCTAGCTAGATATGTTACCCGGATGTACTCCCAGGCAAGGAGTGTACTATTGTAAACCTCTGGTTGGCAAGCTTGTTAAACGTTCCTTGACGTTGAGATTGTGAAATCAACTGCATCAATGTTACCATTAATAGTATGACTGTTTTAAAGTGAAGCGATAAAAGAATATTTGTGGGTGTCGGTCTGGCATATTTGACTACCTTGATTATTGTCGATTAGTAACCAGTTGTTATTGTTCATCTGTCCTATGACTACGAGTCACCTATTAAGTGTCATCACATCATGTGTTTAAAACATTAAGTAATGCGGCAGCACTACCACGTGCGTTCTTAAAATGTATCGCAATAGTGAAGCTCAAAAGAAAAAGAGTAGCTTCAACTTGGTTTATAAAATGTTGTTTTTAATCATGTTACATAGCTGATACATAGGGCATTTAACATTTCCACAACGCTTTTGGGGACTACAATCGAAGATTAGCAAAAACACAATAGTGGTCCGAATCTCTAATGACAATCACTGGACTAACCAAATACCCTCTTGACATGTGCACAAACCTGCATTAAAAAGTACTAAATTGGACATATGGCCTTGAGGCAAATCAGCATTGGTTCCCATTCCAGTGTTATATTTAAAATGACATGCAAGAAACATTAATTTTTTTCTTCCTTTTAAAATGTTCCAATATTTGGTCACAAGAAAGAACCCCAAGAATGTATTTTTGTCCTCCAACATGACATGCAATAGTGTGAGCATCATTACCAGAAAAGAAGGTGAGGATCAACAAATAAATATTACTTTGATGTACTGTATTTAATTATTACACCAGGTGTCATAAACTGGCTTTCCCTGCAGAATGGAACTTTATAGGTCTCTTGTCAGACCTCAGCAGCTGTAACCGTACCACGTAACGTGAATAGACTACTGAGGGTGAGGGGCTGGGGAGACTAGTACTTGTATCTAACACACATTTTATCAACCCTATGCAAATTGTGGTCTTTGATATAGATGGGACTAACAAATCCTGTAACTCAACTGTAGGCCTTACTGGGATGTCTTATACAAAGATAAGCTAGTAATACTTTTCTACAGCAGAAACTGCACATTTGAAAGGGCTGAGACAACACAAACCAAAGGAATGAAGATTTCTCAGATTTCCTCAATGTGTTTTTTGTCTGAAAGCTGCAATATGAAAAGACTAAAATGACTTGAATTTCCATACACAGCTTTTCAATAATGGGTTACGTTGCTAGAATGTTTTTTCATAAGTGGAGCAATAAGGAATGGAGATGTGTAAAAAGTTTTTTTTTGTAATTTTCTTGTTCTTTTATTTGGGAAGGGGAGGTGCTCTGTAGTTTAGTTCTCGTTCTCGCCAGCCTCTCCACCTTCACCTCCCTCGCCCTCTTCTGCTGCAGTGTCTGATGTCCATAACTGTAATGGCATAAGACAAACTTATATCAGAATTTCAATATAATGTGATATTTTAACATTGTAGCACCCCTTGAATCAAAGCAAACAACATTTACTTGTGTAACTGACAAACTATGGTTTATTTTATTTGATCATACAGCCCTCGATGTACTCACTGTCAGGTTGTCTCTGAGGAGCTGCATGATCAGAGTGCTGTCTTTGTAGGACTCCTCGTTAAGCTTGTCAAGCTCAGCAATGGCGTCATCAAATGCCTGCAGAAACACGTTACATAACCATCAAAACTGATTTAGACTCCAAGCAACCACCATCATATCAGGATTCACTGTAAAAAAAAATATAATTATATCATCCTAGTTACAAGTATGTATATACGCAGGTCTGGAATCCTACATTAAAGTACTACAACTAATAAAACATTTTGGATGAATGGGCATCCCTACAGACAAATGTTTGCAATATTTGTATTAAAAATCCTAAAATTGTGACCAAAATGTCAAAACAAGCAGCACAGACTCAACTACCTCTGTTCTACTTAATAACCCTTTTGACTTGAAATCTATTTTGGAGGGCTTAATTATGTATGCTTTAATTATCTTTCATAAGAATGAATGAGTCTCTGAAAGATGATGAGGATGTAATGTTGATGAACGGTCTAGGATCATTATTTCTGACCTGTTTGGCCAGTGAGCAGGCAGCTTCCGGGGAATTAAGAATCTCGTAGAAGAAGACAGAGAAGTTGAGGGCCAGGCCCAGGCGGATGGGATGCGTTGGGTCCATCTTCTCCTTGCTGATGTCAAACGCCTTCTGGTAGGCCTCCTGAGAGTTCTCGATGGTTGCTGTGTACATGGGATATGTTGTTAATCGCTGGACATCAAATGGGGACAACAACATATCACCACAACAGAATCCTAGCTGGCAATAGATTTTTTTTATTTTATTAAATCTGCTAGAGAAAGAGACTGAAGCCCAATGTCTAAATATCAAATTAGTCGAGAATATTTCAAGAATCACGGATATGGGAAACTTAGAGGTGTGACAAAAACAAAATATTATATTAACAATACAGCAAATTATGTAATAAATCAGGGTTAGGCAGGCCTAAATAACACTGGGGGGAGAACATTGCAATCCATATCGGCCCATTGATTTCCTTTAGTTTGGAAGCCAAACTTGAAGTGCACATTCCAGAGAGCTCTTGGGTGTATGTCACAATGGGGGCCTGTGGGAGATCAGGAGGCCCTTACAGTTGGCAGCCCCTGCCCTTTGTTCCCCTCCTATGAGACGGGGGGCCCCTCTGATCGTGTAAGTGTGACGCACCACCCTACTTGACACCGTTGCCAGCTCCACCCTGACAAAATGTGCAGTGTTCTATTTTAGAGTGCAAGAGGCACCGCTTCACATCAAAAAAAGGGGAGGGGTCTCCATTGAATCATAGTTTAATACCATTATGTGTCCATAGAGCCAAACAATTCCGGTGGAATCACTGCAGTCACTTCAAACTAGGACACATTGACTTATTCCAAGAAATTTTTAAGTCACCTTTCTTGGCATCTCCAGCAGCAACCTCAGCAAGGTATCTGTAGTAGTCTCCCTTCATCTTTAGGTAGAAAACTTGGCTCTCTGCATTTGTAGAGTTCTCAATTAAATATTTGTTCAGCAGCTCCTGCAAAAAGAAAAAGAAACTGTTCAATAATAATAATAATCAAGTTATGTTATTAATTTCATTGAACAAATTCAGACACATCCTTTATTATTATTATTATTATTATTATTATTATAAATAGAATGGCAAAATCTATGCAACACACAACCAAACCAGAAAGACAACTGGTTAGTAATATTGCACCAGAGAATAACAGACGAACAATTAAATCAACACACTAATCCAACATTAGATAAGACAAAAACACAAGTCCTTCCCAAATCGCATACAACCGTGAAGGACTAAGCACACATTAATTTAATCCCAATGACTTGTCAGTCTGTGTCCACCAGAGAGCACCACCTTCTCTTCTCGGATGGCTCGATGTGATTAATGGCTCCTGCTTTAACCCCCTAACGCTCACACAGTGGTGGACTAAGGAGGAACCAATTTCCACTGCGCCACCCCACCTGTCATTGCAAGGTGTCCACAACGAGGCTAGGCCTCCTGTGTGTTTGCCTGACCGTCTTTTGCCCCAGATTCCACTGTGATTCTTTCAGTTCCTCGTCTTTTACCGTGCCGCCTTTGCTCTACACATAAATCCTACATTTTTCCAAGCTTATGCAGCAGCCTATGATGAGCCCAGTGTGACACTTTAACAGAGCAATATTTATCAGGGTTTTTTCTCAACACCGCTAGACTTCTGCATTAAGACAAGTCCTGAAGGGCCCCCAACAGTGCCATCATTTAAATTAAAAACACAGCAGATTCCTAAATGGAGGGACGAGTACAGTATCCCATCCTTACAATTAACAAAGAGAGTGTGCCACAAGATTCATGTGCTGGGGAGCTTGTCACATGCTTTATAAATACTTAATTCTCTCCGAGCAATTTCCATTAAGTGTGCTAGACCTGAACCTTAATGAAGCCTGTGTCACTGAGACTAAGGGCTTAGGGTCAAGTTAACGGACTTTCAAGTCCTGATTAACTATTGTACAACTTAAGATGTAGCGGGCTGCCATTGCCACTGAATGGCAAATGATAAATGCTTAAGATTAGTCTTTGATGTAAGCCCCAGGTTGAGGCTCAATATATGGACAACAGTTCAGTGACAGCCTTGCCCGGTCAGGCACTCCCATCCACTTACCGACAGAAAGATTAGCTCAGACGAAACATGCACATGTTGCCAGTGCCAAGCACCATTTCCTGTGTGGTTGTGCATGCATTGCCCTGCAAACATGCGGAAGCAGCCCCTTGCACACAATGCCTTCACTCAGAGGGCCAATTGCCCTCACTAGGAGCCAAAAGTTGTATGGCACAAAAGGATGTTGCTGAACTAAAATGCTTTGTCGTGTTTGTAGTACTGATATTGCAAGCCATTGCAGAGTCTGATGGAATTGCTGTTGTAACTCTAACACTCCAATATGCAAGCAGAAAAAAAAACCGTAAATACTTCTAACCCGTATGTTTTTTTAAACTGCAACAAGACTGGCTATGTCATTATCAAAAACAATGTTGACCATTGTCATGACAACCTGTGGGACAGTAAAACATTGAAAAGCATACCTTCCCAAAGTTGTGTTCACAGACATTTGGCAAGCCAACATTCACATTACAGTATGCCAGATGT
Organism: Galaxias olidus; assembly: GCA_026901105.3. Lineage (NCBI taxonomy): Eukaryota > Metazoa > Chordata > Actinopteri > Galaxiiformes > Galaxiidae > Galaxias > Galaxias olidus. Next base: position 75,494 of record JAPMUY010007550.1, on the reverse strand, counting down.
CTCATTCAGAGACCGCAGGTTGGGCATTAAATAAACATAACTGGTTGGTTGTCAATCAATTAATACACCTTAAGGCCAGGCTATAATAGCAAAATGTGTATTTATGTTACTGCCGTTAAATTGAATGGTGTCAAATTGTCTAAATCTAGACATATGTGCCTACCAAATGCTGTCTAACCAAAACTAGAAAGAGCAGCAGCGTGAAACCAAATGGTGAAGAGACCCAGCTCCACCCTGTCTGCTGTTCTCCATGTGTTCTACTAGACATGCCCAAAACGGAAACGATGCATCATCTATGTCCGCTGATTCTGTAAAACACTGTTAGCCGCTCTGTCCCTAACTGTGAGACAGGCTTTCCGTTTTCAAGTAATGATACAATCCCCTGCAACTAACACAGGCTGGGGTCAATTTAGCACGGTGTGTTCCTGTAATGTGCGGTTTAATGGGCTTAGGCGAGTTGAGGCAAGAGGTGCCATACACTCCCTTTTCCACACCCTCAGTCAACACACTGGCCTGTAAGCTGACTCAGGACCATGTATACACACCTTGGTGTGTGTCCTCAGTCTCTTACTGGGTTTTTCCAGACACACACACAGGAAGTTAGGTCTCACTAAGGAGGAGTGGTGAAATTACAATCGTATCACCTAGACAACGTGGTTTACAGAAACATGACTCATTGGGATGAAAAGGCAACAATTGATTACAAGTGTTAGTGAAGGAAATTAAGCAATTGAATATATATCAAACCCTTTTTCGCTTCATTAATCCCTGAGTGGACTCATCTAAAGCAGTAGCAGTTTAGATCACATTGACAGAGTACCGCAATATATAACAATGAAGTGGTTGATCAGTGTCAATACAACTGGAGCAGGCGTGACATTTTATCATTACTCACAACCTTGTCTCGTGCTAGTTTAAAAACATGACTACCCCTGAGCACGTTTGTCCCCACTATTACCCACATTTCCTTGTTTTTGTAAAGCCAGAGGCTTCAATCATCACCCTTAAAGCTAGGCTTCCATATTATCCATATTCAAGACATGGAATTAATGGAAAGACCACTGTATTTCCCCCTAAAAGCTACAAAGTAAATATATTACTTATGGAACTCAACAGTAGGCACACCACACATCAGGACATGTTCGCACATTGCAAGAATTCCACTTTAAAATGTATTTTGCAAAATTAGCATTCGAAACTCGTGGTTTTGTGGTTTGGTTTGAAAGGGGGGAATAATCTATGGCATAGCTAACCACATTACAATCGCCATGTTAACTGAGGCTATTGCAAGTAATGGGAGTACCAGAAATATTATGGTACATAATGTTTTTTCCACTAGATTTTTATATAGTTTGTACTTCTAATACCCATCTAGTTAGTTACAATGCAAATGACCTTTTGTCAGTTCACACCCTCATATGATTTCATTGTTCCAGTTACACATTCCCAAAGGGAAGGAATGACAATATAATACTTCCTTCTCCTGTCCTGGGGACGATCCCATTTATAGATTGAGTGCACTAAAAGGAAATGTGGGACCTGCCTTTTAGCCCACATTGCAATGAAACAATGCATGTTTTACCACATCTGTCTACCACATCCCTACAGTAAGAAATCAATTTTAAGAAGACAGAAAAATCCTAATATAGGTTGCGGTTTCAAGCTCAGTTACAAAGAACAGCAAGGATTATCGCCTTTACTCAAGCAATTACGGACCAGTCTGGAATTATAGCAAGCGTCTCACTTAGTTCAACTTTATTTAACTGATGAATTGCGATAGAAACTCATGGTTGTCATCAGTAAGATTTCGGCTTATGTGCAAGCAGTTTCATACAATCCGCAAGGACAAGCACTGAGGCACGTCAATAATAAGATAGCAACCAGCCATTCTTGTGATGCCAGTGATGTAATTTCTGTAGTAAACTGCAGTTAGGTAAAATATAAATCAATATTTCCAATTTTTGAATAGATTGACCATAAAGATTGCATTTTGGAAATATGATCGTTTACCAATACGTCGTTGCAAATATCTCGCAGCTCGGACTCCACTTTCTCCCGGTATTCGTTGACCATCTGCAGTTTCTTGTCGCTTCCCTCGGTTTTTTGTCCGATGCTTGAGATAACCCTCCACGCCGACCGCCTTGCCCCGACCACGTTCTTGTAAGCAACAGAAAGCAGATTCCTCTCTTCATTTGACAGCTCGCCTCCTTTCTCCGTAACCTCCTTCATTGATGCTGCCATATCGTCGTAGCGCTCAGCTTGTTCAGCCAACTTGGCCTTTTGAATGAGCTCCGTTTTATCCATAGTTTGTTTCGTGTGATGTGTTCGTCGGAAATAAAGTTTAGAATCACAAGTCCGTTAATGAACAAGGGGGAAGGAGAACCAAAGGGGACGCGTAGTATTCCACAGTTGTAGCTATGACCTGAAGAAGTGAGAGGATATAGGCACAGTCGTTATCGTTACACACAATCATGCGTAATGAAGTTTGAAGCAATTGCATAAAATGTTTTGGTGTTTTGTCAGTTTAGAGATTCTGATATGTGCAGTTTGTCCTGGACTGGTGAGGCTTTCATACTGGTAACGTGAATTTACGTTAATAACCGGGAGATTTTCAGCAGCTGACAAGTAACGCTATGCAGGGGATATATTGGCTTAGCGAGCGTCTCGCTATCTTAAAGTAACGGTAACGATAGATACCAAGCTAACCGAGTTAGAGCTAGCGACGTACTATTACAAAACGCAACTTAACAAGTTCTTACTTCAAGGGCTTCCTTTACCAAGTTAGCAACGGTGTCACAGTCGTTCACGTAGGCTAAGTTAAAAGCTAAAAGTATTTGAGAAACCTGGCAAAGCCTCTTTCAAATCAGTGAAGCTAAGTCAAGGTTCAGTACTAGTAGTAGCTAACGTTAGCTAGTGTGTCAGTAACCGGGCCACTCCTTTTAATAATAATCTGCTTCCACAAAGCATCACCCTTTTATCAACTATTTACATAAATCAGAAGCCATTAAAACGAAATATTTCTAAAGAAAAGCTTAGGACACGTAAACATTTTCTGACCTTCTAAGATCCAAGTTTACTCCTCCAAATAGATCCGACTTAAGAGAGGTTGGTGAGGCAAAACGCGAAGAACAGAATAAGTGAAATCCAACTAAAGTGCTTCTTTGGGCGTTTACAACGAATAATCTTTCGCCAATCAAAACTCAATGTTTATATTGATCGGCAGTTCATTCCAGAGATATTGGCCAGTGGTTTTTTTGCGCGGGGAAAAGGGGTGGGAGTTGAGTCACAAGTTTGCCTGGCCGGTATGCTGCGGCTGGGGCCACGGGGTTTCCTCCAATAAGAGCAAGGGAGAAGACGTCATCATTACCATGGTGATGCTCCTACTGCCCCCTCTCGCACATTCATTGTGGGCAGCAGAGAGGCCCGAGGCGGGCGTGGCACCCACTCGCTTTTGTCGCTGAAACATATTCCTTTTGAAATATTTATTTCTCATGAGCTTCCACATAGGGTACAATAAGTAACAAACGTATGTGTACAATAAATTACTATAATACTTATTTTTAAGACTAAGTAATTGCTGCTGCGCTTGTACTAAGCGTGGTTCATCAGGCCAATGGATTTCCTACTGGAGATCTGGCTGGCACCTGCGTGAGCAGAGCTACCATTAATTTGGAGACGATGATCTCAGTTGGGGGGGGGGGCACAGCTTCACAACACCATTTAGAATATGCTGCTTTTCCGTATACCAGATTGATTGAAGATTGAAGCTGACAAAGAGTGACATTGAAAAAAATACAGTGGAAAAAATTAATTATTAAACTTTTTGCCTTTTGGGCAGGACAGGTCCTAAGACTGATGAATGCGTTTTGTGGCATGGTATCTCTTTTGCAAGGTACAAAGTTCTTTTTAAATGGGTGCTTTGGGATTGCTTCACTTTTGTAGGCAACTGTACAAAGTGTCTGTATAGTTGACCCAGTCGATACTATGGCCAACCTGATTCTCCTCAAGTCTTCCCATGCATTTTCAGCTTTGAAACATTTTCTTCACAAAGAGCTTCCTCATTCTATTTCGGTAAGACCTTTTTGTTTTAGATCCTACTTGGCTAAGCTAAAATTAGAAACATACTAAGAAGGGTTGAGACAAGCTTATGCTTATGAAGCTTCAGATAAAGTTCAGGCATAAAACTCAAAGTCTGTGCACTGCTTAAGAGAAAACCGTCTTGAACTGCATGCTTACACACCATTCACAAACACACGTTCATCAATCAAACTGTCCATGTCAATAAGGGGAGGGCTATTTGAACAGCATTCACATTTAATGATAAATGATAAGTTTGTCTGACTGACTGACTGACTGATAGTTTGGCTTGAATACATGAACTAGTTTTAGGTTCTCCAAACGCTATATTTTGTTGTTGTTTGAAACCCAATTCATCCTGTGTATTATATTGAACATTAAAGCATTAAAATAAGCTACATAGTTTGAATGGTAGGGTAAATATAACATTTTTTGTATGTCTGCCTTCCTTCACATAGGTTTATGGTGGCTTGAGCCACATAATGAAAGGAAACATCTGCCACCTTGAAATATTGATTGATTCGTGGCCGGCTGTGACCACTGTTGTATGTCGTCGGGAAAAACAGGTATAAACAATTATATCTAGCATGTGAATTGTGAACTATTTGCAGCACTGTGGATCCTACACCTGTGGTAATATAGATACCATGAACATGAAAACTTTCCTACAAGTTCTGCACAGAAGTTGATAATTATGGTATTATTGATAAATAACAGCCACAAGGCTACTTTACAGCATTACTTTTGCTCTGGAGACTTAATCTTCACAGAATACCTTGTTCCTGTAATTGTCTCTAAGGCATTACTGGGTCCCTCCAACAACCAAATGCCAGCCCTGCCAAATGTGTGCACCATCTTTACCAAGAAAATAGAAACTTTAAAGGCAATTTTGGAAGATGCAATAGAGTGGACCCCTGGTCTTTGTATCAATGGTATTTAATTGAATCAAATCTCAATTTAATACAATTTGACATAGCTCAAAACTTAAATCATATACAGTATAAAACAGTGGCACAGTTTTCACTGAGATGCTGATTATGATTTTTAACTGTTATAATTTTTAGGTGTTCCATATTCTCATGGTTTGGTCACCAAAAGAATTGCAACGTCTCGTGGACTTTCAACAAAAGAAATTCCATTTTGCAAAATGTTTGTTCACCAAAGTCCTAACAGTTTACAAAATGTTGAGTATGTGTCTTATTAATCATTTTCCATTTGATTGTGTATCTAAAACATCATCTGCCAGTGCAGCCCGAAATATCTAAATTAATTTGCTTTTATGGCAATCGAGGTTAATGGCATGTACTCTGCTGATGTTTCCGTCAGAGGTTTGTCGATATCCAGCTTGGATGTTTCCCACGCTCACATAGTGCAAAAACATGCCAACCTGGCGAGTGAAGAGCACATCAAGTTCTGGATCCAACATTTGCCAAGCTGCTGCATCAAAGACAAGAGCGGACAGCCGGTTTCCTGGGCATTGTTGGATGAGTTCTATGCACTGAGATATGCATTTACTCTCCCGGAATACAGAGGAAAAGGATACAATCCAGCAATCACCATTGCTATGATGAAAAAAGTGCATGAGATGGGCCTCCCAGTGTATCTCTATATACAGCCCACAAATAAAGCCGTTCTAAGTGTTATGAAAGCTACTGGCTTTATTAAGTTCTCAGATGAACTTTTTACCAATCAGATGTTCGGCACCCCGGATTCAGATCAATCAAAAGATAACGCTGTCCTGAGTAAGCTTTAATACGTTGTTACACAAGAAAACAGAGCAAATGATATAGCAATACGCTTTTTTACTTAATACTGCCAGTAATGAAGTATATCTTCAAATGTTCAGATATTTTAACAATGTTTACATTTTCTGTTATACGCATTATCTTTATTTTATTTCCTCCTTCCATTTCTGGTGCATAAGTAATTATTTTCTTGGCTGCAATAAACCTTACTAGGAAAATACAGCAAATCATCTAAACTTGTTATGAAATTATATTTTTTATTTTTGCTTGTTTAACACTATGTAAATTATAAGTATTTACAACATTATTACAATTTATAACCAACTCACATAAATTGTCAATCATCTTGCCATTTTCGAATGAGTAGTCTCTTGTCCTAGGCAGAGTAGATGGTTATACATAGAATAATTTATTAGGTTGGGAAATCCCATGGCTTGAGCTCCAGTTCTGAGTTCCATTTTTGGTTATTAGCTAGTAGCACATCCATTCTTATGGAATGGTTCAGGTGCCCAGGTTTCCTGTTTCTGCTACTGGTAATGTTTATAGAAGGCACATGTGTTTGATGAAACTTCAGTTGCACATACTGGCCATTTTTGACATGATGGAGTGGAGGTAAATGGTCAAAATGCACTTTAATTGTTGAGAGCAATCGTAAACCTGCTTACCATTTGCAGACACAGGATGAAGTTCATCCTACTCTGTGCTGTATTTATAGTACCATAGATGTTTTATTAAAAACAAACCTCGGTACTTGACTGATTGTAGGCCTGCCTGTAGCTAGTATTTGAATTATGTAGGCCTGTTGTAAATTAGATGACTATCTGTGTCAAATGTGACTGCTCTGTTTCAAAATGTCTTTTATCTGTGGCATAGAATTGCTCCAGACCATAGAAGCTGTGTCAGATAGCAAAAATAAGTAGGCCTTGCTAGTTGCTGTGGCTAAAAAGGAAGGATCCAATAGGGCTGCAAAAGTAAGAAAATAATGTCGAAAAACTAAAGAAAGTGGTTTAATCACAGGACAAATGTATGAAGGTAAGCTTTCCTGCTGGGCTGGCTTTTACCAAGCCAGCAGGAATAGATTATTTTCTTTTAAGGTGACGGTAAGTATATCCCTGCAGAGAGGCCAAAAAGAGCCTACAGGAAAAGAATAGAGATATCTCACAGCTTAATTAATAATATTTTTTTTTATTTTAATTAACTGGCCTTACCAAGACAGAGCTATAGAGATGAGGGAGAGGGGGGTGGGGTGATGGCTCGGAGACGTCATTGCTCACCGTTAAGCCTTCTGGAGGTGTCGTGGGCTCGAAACATCCAGGATGGGGGTTGCCCACTTAAAAACCCCGAAGACATATCTGCTCTCAACCAAAATCCATTCTAAAATAGGCCTATTGGTTTTTGAGGTGTTACACTTGAATTATAGCATAATGGATATTATAACACCATACATACCCTGTGTATTTTGAAATGTGTGTAGGCCTACCTTATTGTGTGAAGTGTCCATGGTTACAATTGGGCATTCAAAAATGGTCAGCTTATTTAAGATTGTTAAAGTGGTTCCAGGTAATTATACACATTGACCTCGAGGGCTACCACAAGGAAAACATCAATGAACACACAAAGCCACTTCCTTCCACTATCCTGTACCAGTTACAAATAAACGTAATATTTAACTTTTTTAAATGAAAACATAAAGCAAAACCACACTATCAATAGACTGTACATTACATATACATTAACCTGAAACTCAAACCATAGGAAATATGTTTTCAAGTATTTCTTGGCTAATAGCAAAAAGAAAATACAACTCATTACACCTTGTATCTCGGTAAATTGTCGATTTGGAATGGAGGATATTATCGATTTGATAATTGTGAGGATATTAATCGATTGTGCACCATGGGATACGATTATGAACCTTGGATAACCTTGAACTCATCGGCTGGAAGCAACATGAACAGCGTAGCTAATGGAAAACTGGATGTACCCGCAAAATGAGGCAATCAAGCCAAACTAGCAAGGCCAGAAGTGTGGTTGTGTAGCAGATTGGGATCTGTCTGTCCTCTGTTTTTCATGGACTTGTTTCACTAACTGTAGAAAAGATGTCACCTCCTCCTCTGTCCTTAAACTGTAAAGAGCCCCGGTCATGTCCTCACCAGCACAAGAGGCAGAGTCCCCACATATTGGAAGAAGTACCAATAAGGTCTACCTAAACATTATGTTTGAGTGATATTGCTTAAAGCAGATTATTTGGATTTTCGGTCAGCTATCGTAGCACACGCATTGTGCTCGTTTTGATTTTATCAGACACAGTTAGGCTACAGCAGATTTCAAATGCAAAAACGGAAATCAAGTAAACATTCAAGAGACAATCTGTCCTATTTTCAGCAGTGGAATCCTGGTTTGGTTACAATGTGAAAATGTCACCTGTCAAACAGACTACTTACTGATTGTTTCCACTTTGGAAGGCACTGTTGAACTCAGTGGCAGCAAAGATACCATGGGCATCATGATACTCCTCAAGTCTACCAATGCTTTATCAACTTTGAAATATTTCCTCCACGACAATTTTCCTAGTTCTATTTCGGTAAGACTATTTTTAATCCTGTACATTATTTTGCTTGGCTCAATTAGAATTGGAGTATGCTTAGAAATTGGTAATTATCATAGTGCACAGTTTTATGAAAAACTATGGGATTGAATACTGTTCATTACATTTCATTATTACTGATTTTAACACTACGGTAACAGTTTCTTCTTTTTTTTCTTTTTACTCAGCACTCTTTTTAATCTGTTTTAGCCTAATGCACAAATTGTTCTTAAAATGCATTCGTTTTGGTAAAACATAGTGACACTAAATGTAAACTTTTTATGTTTTAATTTACAATGTATAAACAGGATACATAGTTGGTATAGGAGGGATTGTCAAAATGCCATGCAGGTATATGGTGGACTGAACCACATAATGAAAGGAAATGACTGCCACCTTGAAATATTGGTAGATTCAGTTGTATGTCGCAGGGAACAAAAGGTATACAAAATGTGTATCACATATTTTTAGGTTTTTAGGGAGAAAACATACATGATACTGAACATTAAACTCAGTGAAATACACAAAGGGTAGATATTATGAACATATCAACAAAGCACCATAATTTAAGTTGTTCACTGCATGTTGACAATCAAATCAACAAAGATATCTTATTCCTTTAATTTTCTCCCAGGAAATGTTGAGCCCTTCTGACACAAAGCTGCCAAATGTCTGCACAATCTTCACCAAGAAGTTTGATTCTTTAGAGGATATTTTTCAAGATTTAATAGACTGGACACCTGTTCTTTGTATCAATGGTATTGTATATAATAAAATGTAACGTTAGCTTCAATTGGAAAATCATTAAATCACATATTTACCATTAAGACAGTTTTTCACACAAATTCTGATTAATATTTGTTTATTCTTACTATTTTTAGGTGTACCGTATTGCCATGGTTTGGTCACCAAAAGAATTGCAACGTCGCGTGGACTTACAACAAAAGAGATCCCTTGCAACCAAATGTTTATTCACCCCTGTCCTAGCAGTTTACCAAATGTTGAGTATGTGTCTTATTAATCAGTTTTTTTTTATTTGCACATGAAAACATTTCTTTGCAAATGCAATCTAAGATATCAACAGTAAATTACTATCAGAGCAATCAAAGGTAATGACTTTACTCTACTAATGTTTCCCTCAGAGGTTTGTCAATATCCAGCTTGGACATTTCCCACGCTCACCTAGTTAAAAAACATGCCAACCTGGCGAGTGAAGAGCACATCAAGTTCTGTATCCAACATTTGCCAAGCTGCTGCATCAAAGACGAAAGGGACAGCCGGTTTCCTGGGCATTGTTGGATGAGTTTTAAGCACTGAGATGTGCTTTCATTCTCCCTGAACACAGAGGAAAAGGATGGTTTTGACCAGTCGCTATTTCTCTGATGAAGAAAGTGGATAAGATGGGCCTTCTTGCGTATGGCTATACGAATCCAACAAATAAAGCCTTTCTTAGTTTTATCAAATCTATTGTTGGCAAAGATTGTTTGGATGAACTTTTTTCAATTCAGATTTTCAGCACACCACATCTGGAGAAACCAATGAATAGCTCTGTCCAAAGTATGCTGTAATTCATTCGTACTTTGTTTTTGTTTTTTTTACAAATAATCAATAAAAACAAGGTAGAAAGAGAGTAATACATTTTTTTCTTCTTCTCCTGAATGGGATAATCATAGTATGTTTGCAGAAGAATAAGGTTGGCTTATCAAAATTAAACACTTTTTCTTTCGCCTTTACAATGACCATTTTCTTCAACAAAAAATGCAACCCCTGTGATTCAAATTAAGCTAAAGAAACATATATTTCTATGGAAATATTGAATAACCCAGTTTTTTAATTTTTATTTTAAGTAGCCTAACATTAGAGAAATACAATCTATAATAATATTTCAGTTCAGTCTGTCACTGGATGTGCTCCTTGATTGGACTGCTATAATAGTGTTCAGGAGGAAAGCCAAAGTGTGATCCTAGAGTTCATATGACTGGATTTGATAAACCAAAAGCACTCCCACACACATGCACACACTCACACAAATGTGCTTTTTTATGTGAAATAATTACTAAAAGACAATGTACAGTTTATTACTGTAATTGTTTTTCAAGTAAACTAAATGACTGCTTTTTAATGTGTTTGTCTGATGTATGTATCAATGTGTCAATCTGTAAAACACGTTGAGTCTTTGAGAAAAGCGCTAAAAACTAAATGCTAAGAATTATTATTATTATTATTATTATTATTACTGAGTAAAAGGACAGATATTTTACATAACCAAGAACAGTAATGATTTTGGTCTGCCTTTTCTAACAGCAAATGTAATCTCTATTCCAAATTACTGGTCCTTAATTTGCTTTACTAGTTATTAAGTATATTTGTATCAATGCAATCTGCGCTGATATCTTATCACATACGGATTTGTTGTTAACTTGTGAAAAGTTTTTAAATATTTTTCTAACTATTTGATTGCTGCCTGGATCTAAAGGTGTTTTCACTGTGAAATTGATGTATACAGTATAATTCACTGTCAAAGTCAAAGGTGGCAAGGATACTGTATGTACTTTCCTTCACATTTGTCTTTGTTTTTCTATCAAATATAGTCCTAGAAGTGATTTCGGTTACTATTAGACAATGAATAAAAGTAAGGCTGGTAGGCAGATTTAAAACATCAGTGTAGTCCTACACTAATTCCCACTGAGGAGGCGTTCGAAGAGCGGAGAGGGTGGGTTGTCACCACGTAGCAGTGAAGACATAGCAATTAGGCCTCTGTGCTCCAGTACCCAGCCTTTCTTTCTGCTGTAATTACAGGCAATTAAAATGCTCAGAGCCCATGCTCAACGTGTGGCAGCCCAGAGGACACTGTTTTCATTCCTTTGACATCCATTTTGCACTTGGGCCTCCTATTGTAAAGGGAAACACAACTAAAAATACTCTCTTCAAATGGTTAAGTGGGATTATCCATTTTTCTTTGTTTGACTCTCGGTTGTCGTCAGCGCACGTAGCAGACCCATGCACATGCTTTTCTCCTGGGAGATTAACAGTTACAGTGTAAATGTTACGTAAAACACGCATGATGCTCATGACCAGCAATGCGAATATACACTGTGTGGGTTAGTCTATGTGTGTGTGCAGAGAGTGTTCTGTTTGGCATGCAGGGTGCATGAGGTGCAGCGCTGTTCATGCTGATATTTGTTGACTGCTTGTATGAATAATGCAGCCTCTGTGCTCACTATGCAGTACAGACTCTCTTCACATTACAACACCCAACTGTATGTGTGTTTGTCTGTGTTTTGCGTGTCTCGGTTCTAGCAGTTATTGTACACTTCAAACGAGGATAGGCTGTATACACGTGAAAGTTATTTGACCTTCCTCATGCCAACTCTCTCCTCTTCCCTCCTTTCACCTCCCCCTCATAAGAAGCGGATTCGTGGGATCTGAATGTACATTTGAACACTCTGGAACCAATTGACAAAGAGGACCATCTTCTAGAAGTATTGACCCCAGTTGAAAAAAAGGTCATACATAAAATAGATCCTCTAAAACTAATACCTGATAGATTGTATATCATATAACAGATCAGTAATTAAAAAAGAGATATACTGTAGATAAAACATTACTTTTCCACATTTTTATCCAACAACTGTCACTGATCTTTTTAGCGGTAAAGTTGACTCTCATTACAAGACATATTTGGCTTCCAAAGAGGGGCTGTGCTGACAGATTGATTTGTTGCAAATGTTCACACTACCAATCACACTAACCCCCTATAGACAATGACAGGAAGTATTATTTTCATGCTGCTTATACCTACCCAACTGATTGACATGCATGTCATTGCTACATTCATCCGACTGACAGGCGACTGTGACAATAATACGAGCCGAAGGCCAATTCAGTGTCACCTATAGTGCAGTGTTTTGTTGCAGTTGGTTACAGTCATGGGGGTTGGGTGCACGATGCGACATTTGTGGTTGGGTACATTTATAAACGTTTCAAAAATCGTACGTAATTGTTTGCTGCTCCAAAGCCATTTCATCCTTACTGTACCATATTCTGTGTGCTTCTGATAGTGACCAAACCTCATGAAGCTCATAACAGCTCTAAAACGCTAAGCAGGGTTTTTTTTCTTTTTTGCTGCAGCAGCTTCTACTCTGGCTCTACCCTTGTGTTGGCTGACTCAGCCTCTGTCCTGTTAACACTACCGCATATATGGAGTCAATCACCAATACACTCACAAACAAGTAATAGAGCATAATGATCAGACATAATCCTTATTTTTTTCCTTATTTATTTTCCTAATCACAATTTTTATCCTTTGAAGCTTCCCATGCACCCCCCCCCCCCCCCCCCCACCCCCCCACCCCCCCACCCCCCGCACACACACACACACACACACACGCACACACACACATTTGCGTTCTTAAACATAAACACACACACACACACACACACACACACACACACACTCCAGGGCTTGGAAACTGTTTGGCCAAGCATCATTCCACATCAATGCAGAAGGAAATGGGGGGAGCCCTTTAGCTGTTGTGGAAGCAGGCACAGGCAGATGTGAGTCTCCTTTTCTGTCAATCTGCTCCCGATGGCCAGAGGGGCGAGAGAAAGATGGAGAAGCTAATGTCTTTACGCGGGAACAAATCTTAGATGTAATTTCCCAAAATAAGCAGACTGTTACTGAGGTAAGGCTGGTAATAAGCAACGGTAAAATAACCTGTAGGAAAAATACATTAGGGACAACTCAGCAGACGAGACTGACGCTGCTTCTCAAATCCCACTCTACTACTTTTTTCTTTTAGTAGGTACTTCAGCTACACTTGCAAAGTATGTACTGTTCCATGAATTTTTGACATACTGCATTTGACATAGTATGTATTGGGACATACTAACTCTTTTTCTAGCTTACTAAATAGTATGGTAGTATGAGTACTGAGACGCAACCCTAAATACAAAAACAAAAATACAGAAGAACCAATCAACATAGATGAACCCAGGTGGAAACAATGACACTAACGAAGACAGGTGAAGCTAATGAAGACTAAACGGTATTAGTGTGTTAAACCACGCCCATGACAGCATGGTAGAACACAAGCAGTAGTCTACACTTCTAAGTGCCCACATAAAACAGAGTAGTTTGGCAGACAATCAAATTAGACCAGGAGAGACCAATCGATAAGGCTTGGGTGCCTTGTCAGTCAGAATGTTGTTCTGTGAGTCAAAGCTGTGGGGAATGCAACACCTAAAGTGTTGACACAAGTGTGTGAGATTATGGAAAGAAGTGATGCTTTGTTCGCCATCTGTCAAAGTTACAATGTTTGCCATTGTGCTCAACGTAACAGAAAACTTATAATAATATACTTTTAATAATCAAAAATAAACAAACTAGGGAGGAAAGCTGATTTTCTGATCAGAGGAATCTTTTTTTTTTGCCACTATCCATAGGCAGAAGTCACCATGAGAGCATTTCAATACCAAGAATATACTGTACCACAGCAAAATGAAAGCTGGTGAGATTCAACAGTGTAATGAGTCTGTGCTCTCGGCACGGTGTGGAGGAGGGAGAATTTATTACGCAATAAGTAGGCGTCCCTACTCCCACCCAGGGCGCTACCACCGTACTGTGGAGACGAGCACATACAGTATCTGGATGTGTGTAGGTTGAAGTGGCTTATATTCACCCTATTCACTTAGAGATGGACTCTTTTATTTTCTATCTTTCCCCTTTTCTCCCCCCCATATATTCTAATGCCAAAAGATTGACAGTTATGTAACCGGAATAGAACACCTCCCCCCCAACACACACGCACACCCAAACTCAGGTTGTTTCCCATGTATTTCCTGAGTTTTTGTACTGTCAGAAGCATTGCTAGTGGTCTTACCCAGATACATGTACAGTACACACCCTAATAGTCATAATTCTGCTGTCAGTGAATAATAGATACAGCTTGATAACAGCTACAGCCATCGACTGTACAAGACAAGAGTTGCTTAACAAAAAGACATACGCATGCAGGAACTGCAAACCAGGCATTACTTTGCTTACAGGAATTCATTTTCCTGAGAGAAATAACTGTGTTACCAAGTTGCCGAGTGGCATTTGTCTAAACTCTCTTTTTTATTTTATTTTAATTTTATTTTATTTGATCAGATTCCTTAATTTGTGAACACCTTTTCATGTATTTTGTTCATGATTGTTGCAGCTCACAGATGAAAATGCCATCAGTCTTTGACCGTGCCCATAGTTTGGAGAACAGACAGCTCTGGACATAGTCAGCATGTCATGGCAAGACCTGTGCAACGTCTTCAAACCCGTTGGTTAAAATATCTAACTACCACACCATGCTATGAGTCACCCTCATAATGATTCATTCAAAGAGGAAACATAAAATTAACTGTGGGCGTAGGTCATCTGAGTGATCACATGACCCAAAAGGTTCTACCTAGATACTACATGTAAATATGTCGTGGTTCTTTTTCTTTTATATTTGTAAGAAGTGTCTTTTAACGAACAACAGGCATCTTTTATTAAATGCTGTGTCTGTCTTGTCATTGATAAAGCGACACACCCTGTTACCTGCTCCCGTGTGACACAGCATGCCAGGGAACAAGAAGTGCACCAAAGGGTGGGGCTATGGTAGTGAAATGTGGCTTTAGTAACTTTCAAGTTTCCCACAGGGCACAGAAAGTCTAGCTTGCTAGACGGTAGGGTGTGTGTTTTATGTAAGCTATTTTTTGTTTCATTAACATTTATTAAATGTTAATGAAAATTAAATTATTATATTTAAAATATATAATACACAGAATTATAATGTAGGACAACTTTGGAATTGATTATATCTCTGATCTGAAGCCTGTGAGCAGACGAAATGTCCTGTAGTAACAGCAAGCAGAACTCCTACTGCTAACCCTTGTAACATTGGACAGGGATATGAGGCAATCCCCTCATGACCGCATTACATTCCCTTACAAGTATGCTAGAGGTAAAACTTGCAGCATGTCCTCATATACCAGCACCAACCTGGCAGCTGTATCTACACATACAGACCGCTATGAATACATGACAAACTCCTGGATCACCAAGGGTCCACGAGTAAAACAATCCTATCTGTCTAGCTTTCAACAATGTCTGAAATAGTTGTCTACATATGATGGGGGTGGGGGGGGGGGCGGTCTGGAAGGTTAAGCCCTTTCAAAAAGAGGGCCAAGTGTCCAGTGGAGACGGTTGGCTGAGCCTGGATCAGAGTAGTAATATTAGCTTGTGTTTGCTGCAGATATTCAAAAGCAGAGCGTATCTGTTGAACCACAAATCAATCGATATATTGACTGATACGTTTGGTTTCTCGCAATCAAATCCCTGGAACAGAAGAATTTTGTTTTTAATGAACGTATACTAATGGTAGTGTTTGATATATGTTGAAGCCAGGTTTTTTTTTTGCCTCTCAGTAATTGTTGGGTGTTTTATAATAATTGTGTGGATGCTTAATCATTACACATTCAAGCAGCAAAGCATGTTATGCTAGTTGGACAGTGCATGCCCACCCAGTGTTTTAGCATGACACACACACGAATGCACACATGCATAGGCACCATCACACACACACACACACACACACACACACACACACACACACACACACGCAGACGTATACTCACACATACGGTTGCAACAGCATAATTAGCATTGGACAAATTAAATGGTTTGGGGGTTGGTGTTAATTATTGGATGGATGACTCATTAGCTTTGCTTTGCAGGCGAGGAGCAAAAGAGAAAGGTCATGGGGAATGAGGCCCCGCAGCACAATTGGACATGGCGACACCAACAGCTGAGCTGATTTCTAATGCTGCTGAACAGGGTTAATAGGTCAGGATTGGTAAATTGAGGATACGATGCTAGAGTCAGCATCAGTGTGCTTCTGGCATAACAGAAAGAGGTGGAAAGACAGTGTTGAAGAAAGACTGACTTTGACCTGAATTGACTGGAATATCACACCCGTACAAAAACATACATCTGGAACAGTTAGATTGCGTCTGTTGCATTATGCAGGAACACACACACCCCCATACATACAAACACACACACATGTAAATGCTGTCTCTTTCACCCCCCTTGTCCCTCAGTGTATAAGAACGTCTTTAACAGAACAGAGCCGAGCAATCATGAGTGTCTGTGCCCGAGACCCAACCCCAACTCCAGCCCCTCCTCTTCCTCTTCCATCTGCCTGCCAACTGTCAGTGATCACTGTCTTTTCTGGGTTGCCTGTGGATGCCTGGGGGCCACAGATCGGCCCAGAGATAAACTTAGCTGCCAACCAGCCAGCCAGCCAGCCAGCCAGCCAGCCAGCGGGGCCCAGGCGGCTGTCTTCCTGGCCAAGCTGAAGGGAGCTGGAGCCGCTCTGCTCCCTGCATTGGGTCAGTCGCTGTAACGCGTTAAATAAAGTCACACGAGTGTGAAACAGCTAGGTCAACTGTCAGTTCATCTCACACCCATGAGGCCAGTAAAGGTCTGTGTTAGTTTTTTGTTTTATCTACACAATTACAACGTTTAAGCATTTCTTTTTTGCAGAGACGGTACAGGATTAGTTGGAGAATCGCACTGACGGCACTTACAGTAATATCTGCAGTGTTAACCAGTGGGATCAACGAGCGCCTTCCTCTCTCCAACCCGCCACCCCCCCCCCCCCTCTCTCCCTCCCCCCACCCCAACACCCACGCCGCCCTCACCTGACCTGCCTCCTTCATGTCCGTTCTTAACCCACACATCATCTCCACGTTAAATCGGCCCACCTAGTGACCTCCGTGTGACATAGTCCCGGGGGTGGTGGGGTGGGGTGGGGGGGTTTGCACTTACATAAGTGGTGCAGCACAAAGCACTCTTCAGTTTAAGTGTTTAGTCGTAAACATCCTATTACGTTTTTATTTACATGCTTCCTCTCCAAATGCAACTGTATGCAAGAGTAAGTAGCCCCCTCAATGCTCCATATCACCATTGTATTTCTTTCGTTCACATCTCAGTTTCAGTCACTCTTTCCCTATCCATCTTTGTTATTTTACTTTATACTCTCTGCAGTTTTTTTTTCTCTGTGTCTTTGAGCCAGTAGCAGCCTTCTTGTTACCATAGCAACGGTACTGGCCATCCTACGCTTTCCGTCACATGTAGCCATAGATGGCATGATTTCTATAGCGATGACAAGGGGGAACAGCCGTACAATTTCCTTTAAAAAAATTTAAAAAAACATATTTTCGGCTGCTTATCCAGATTGTGTGTTAGCATTAAGTAACTCATAATACAAAATATGATTTTCAAGGTAGTCAACATGAAATCTCTAACTATACAATGAGACTAATCGAACGCAGACAGACTCGGTACTGTTTGCCAGAGCTGTAACCAGTGTGCAAAGAAACCTCAAGGCTTCCGACGGTTACATAAGCATTCATGGGATAAAGGAACGAGGAAGGAACCCAGGTGGAAGAAACTACTTCCTGGACACAACACAGGAAGAGGAAGCGCTTAAAATATTTTTATGACCTGGAAATGAAAAAAAAAATGTATTATGTGCCAGGATGTTCTGAGGTTAGGAACTATTAGTCTTAGTCTTTTGGTTTGCTGAAATACATTTCTACTCCAGTATTTAAGAACCAGACAAGAGAGCTGAGACATGCAAGCACATATAACAATGTACGTGAACTTTTGCCATGTGAATGTGTCCAAAGAGGGATGAATGGAAAACTGTAAGAGTCATTTACTCTTTTGTCTTTATGATGATAAAGGGCTTTCTTTCATGGAAGAAATAAACTGTCGACAGATTGTTCTCCTCTTGATGAGGTAATCTGGCTAAAAGGCCGGAGTGTAAGGTTCTGACTGTGGGAGGGCTTCAATCTGAGTCCAGTCCTGAGGCTATGTTCTGCTCTGATGACCATGAGCTCCTCTCCTCTTCCTCCTCTTCCTCCTCCTCCTCCTCTCCTCTCCTCTCCTCTCCTCTTCTCAAGGTGGCACTTCAAGGTGAACTCATAATCAGGGTATTTTCTAGAAGAGGATTTACTGCAATGACTCACTTTTGTCCTCTGCCTTTCATTCCTTGTATCAGGTCCACTTAACATGGTTATTTTACCATCAGAATGCGGTTATGTGATCACGCCAAATGGAGCCTTTTTCTGCCATCTGATACAGGGCAGCATCCTGTCATACATATGTTGTCATTTGTATGAGCCTGTTGGTTTTTCTCGTCAGTGTTCTGTGCAATGCGTGTGTCTGTTTCAGGAAGGGGGCAGCGATCGGGCTGTTGCCATGGAGACCAAGGACGGTTTCAAACAGGCTGACGTGCCCACTGGCATCCCTGAGTGTGCTGACTGGCAGCCCTACATTGGGCTCTGAGGTCATGTGTTCCATAAAGAGAGAGCGAGAGAGAGAGAGAGAGAGAGAGAGAGAGAGAGAGAGAGAGAGAGAGAGGGAGAGAGCGATAAAGTGAGAGAAATAAAGGGAAAGAAAGAGACAGGCAGACAGTGGGAGAGGAAGGCGGAAGACTGTGTCACTGCTTACTGTTTACTGTTCGACCAACGCCCAGGTCTCAGTTATCCATCCACCCACATCCGACCACACACAATAAAACAAACACGGTTGAAAGTGGAAGTAGAAGGCGTTGTGGTTTTACGTGTGTACTGAAATGAGTCTTGTGACTATGAATGGTGTTGTTCTGTTCTAAGAGAGCTTGGTTTTTGCCCAGGGGTGAACTCTGCTGACAACAAACAAGAAGGACATTTCCAGGCTAGCAACGGACCTCTATGGACGGAGGGAAAGCAATAATTCAGACAGATTACTCAGGCAAAATCTTAACAAAGAATTAAACCAAACATAGTTAATAAGGATGAAGATGAATTATCATTATGATTTTGATTTTATTACAGCTGACCCTATCACACCAGGCATCTACTTTGCATAATCTTTGTCATGATAATGCTGCCTTTACAAAACGAAGACCCCCCCCCCCCTTTTTTTTTCATACAACACAGCTTTCAGGCTGTGCGTGAGATGGTCCGTTTCCATGGTCTGATCTGTAGAATATGAGAGTCGACCAGAGAGCTCAGCCGGTACTGTGAATGCATTTCAAACAGCTAACACATACTTCAATGGTTTC
Organism: Galaxias olidus; assembly: GCA_026901105.3. Classification (NCBI taxonomy): domain Eukaryota; kingdom Metazoa; phylum Chordata; class Actinopteri; order Galaxiiformes; family Galaxiidae; genus Galaxias; species Galaxias olidus. Next base: position 55,950 of record JAPMUY010007550.1, on the reverse strand, counting down.
CATAGCAACCTGCGGCACGCCGCTGTTAAAAGTGGGCCGAGAAATACAGGGGAGGGGAATGAGAGTGGAACATCTGTGGATATGTGTGTGTTCTTTTCTTTCTCTTTGTGTGAGTGTGTGAACGTGCATGCTTTACTGTAACGATCTGTGTCCCCATATGGATACTGTGTGTGTGTGTGTGTGTGTGTGTGTGTGTGTGTGTGTGTGTGTGTGTGTGTGTGTGTGTGTGTAGATGTGTGTCTGTATTTCAATACGAATAAAAGCAACCCTGGCAGAGGTGTTCAGAAGTAAAACAACATGGAAGAAATGATGTTGTTGCTTGACATCCTGTCCTCATATCCTGTTTCCTGTTTCCTGTTTCCTCCCCTCTTCTCTTGGCCTTCCTGTGGTTCTGTCAGTTTGCAGCTGGTCTGTCTGTCCATCTGTCTCAACTTGACTGTAATCTCTGTCTTTGATTAATGCTCTCTTGCTGTCATTAATATTTACAATGGGTCCATCTGTCCCATCATGTTCTGTCTGCTTGATGATGAGTAGTACCCTGTCCCGCGTAGCTTGAATTGGCTCCCTCCTCTGTCCCCGATCCACCTATATCCAAGGAATAGAACAGAAAAGGGTGGTTCCACGTCAATCTAAACAAAACATTAAATGTTACAAAAAATAAATGTAAAAAAAAATAAATAAGCAAAATGTCAATTTTTTATTTGGAATGTTTGATGCCGTTACATCATGCAAGAGTTCGCACTCGACATACATGGATGAATCAGATGAGAGCTCTGGGTGTTGTCTCAGCTAATCATCATGCTAGCTGTGCCTCCTGTTTATGGTAGTAAGTGTGATCATAAATCCTGCTCTTTGCTTTGGCAGGGCCCGGGGAGACATGAACAGGTCGATACGCCACTCCACAAAGATGAAAGAGAGACAGAGGGAGATAGAAAGAGACAGAGAGAGAGAAAGAGAGCGAGAAAGAGAGAAGGAGAGAGAGAGAGGTGTGTGTGTGTGGGGGGGGGGGGGGGGCAAATAAAGCAGAGAGCTGCCCATACCAAACCATCACAAGGCGCCAGTGGCGCATTAGCATCCAGCAGGAGAGAAAAACGCAACAGGGGCAATGAAAAGGCTAAAACATTAATGAGTCAGGGTGTGAGTGGTGAATGTGCGTCAGGTGTGAATGTGTGTGTGTGTGTGTGTGTGTGAGGGAGGGACAAAAAGAGCGTGTGTTTGTGTGTTCATTTGGATCTGAAACCAAGGCGTGGCCCCTCTAATCTGTGAGATAAAATAAAAGGAATAGGGGGGGCCTGCCTGCCTAAAAAGAGATCTCTAATCAAGCACTGGAGAGGCCTCGTGTCACACACTGAGTCTTTCATGAGGAGCAGAGCGTCCGTTACGGACTGTTACTGATTTCCATAGACAAGAGGTTCAACAGGAAGACATTTGCATTAAAATACTGGGGTCAGACTGTGGCCAGTGCACATAACGCTTTCCTTACTGTGTGTACGCATTGTGCCAGTGTATGTGAGTGTATGTTTGTGCAAGTGAGTGTTTGTGTGTATTCCTGTGTGTGCATGCATGTGATGAGTTATCTGTATGTGGTATACCTTATTTCATTTCTCTTTTAACCAAACAGGATTGTTCAAACATAGAACAAAACAATTAGTAATGGTTGAGGAGAAATCTTCTATAACAATTGCAGGAATAAAATGATGGTTGATACATGTATCAGTCGATGAGAGGAAATGCCCGTTGTCAAGGTCAAAATGATCTCTTACTGCCTTCTTCTGGTATTTACGTTAATATTTCCTTGTGCTTCAGTTTGGTTTGTGGAGATTTGTCAGCAGCTAAGTGCTTCCCCCTATGGGAAGTTTATTGTGATACAGTTTTTGAGTCAAACCACACACCCGGGCTGGTACTTACTAAACTTCTAAGAATATGAGCACCGATGTACAGTCAGTTTTTTTCCTACAGGTTAAAATCAAGTCAAATAGTCATGGGCAGCTAGTAATTCAAGAACAAGTGTTGTATTCCAAGAAGCTTGCGGGCTTAACTTTACTGCGGACATCTCAGCACGGACAGACTAGCTTCCTCATTCCAAAGCAAGAGCGCGACCGATAGTGCTGTTGGACATAAAGGAATATGTCATGGGATTTGGCCACTAGTCGAGATGGCAGTTGGCTTTAGTGATTGTGCAGTGATTCCTCTGAACTCCACCCTGGGTTGGGCAGAACATCGAGATTGAGCTAAGGGTGGTTTGACAGGTGAAGCTCAGCTAACAATAGTCCAAGTCAAGGTGTTGTTTAGCTGTGGGAAGACACTCCTTCTCACGAGTCTTCTGGTAAATAGACAACTATAACATATGATGTTGCAGTTGAAAATGTTAAGCGTGAAACTATGGCCGAACAGATTTGTTACGTAGTGTCTAAATAACTAAGTTTATTTAATCATGGATCAAGTAAGAATTAATAAAAGAGCAATCCGAGCAAAATTTTGTTTAAACAATGACAAAAGATAAATGACAAAGAAATAGTAAGTTAATATATAAAAAAACAAGTTGAATCCCACGTTATCTACCAGACATCTGTATTGTGTAATGACACAGGCGGTGTTCAATGCTGGTGTTCAGCAGAGCGCTTGGAGCATCCAGCCCATCATTACAGTCAGCTTTTGGGGAGAATGTCTTGGCTCGTGTTCAAGTGAAACTCCTCTGTTTCTCTCACTTTCTGTCTGTCTGAGCCAAGGAGCCTTTTGATTGGCTTTCTCCACGTTACCGCCAATCCTTTTTTTTAATGTTCAATTAGCCAGGAGTGGCAGGCGAATTATATGTAATTCCCTGACAAAGGGTGAAATAGTGGATTGTTAAGGAGAGGATGACTGTTGGGATCTTTAAGAGACAAGGAAAGAAAGGAGACACTTGGGTACACAGAGAGGTCAAGTAGGTTGTCTGTTCCAATGTCCGAACACAATCTATGGATCAATGGCATTGTGCTGCACTCACGTCTCAGAGCTCAACATTTTAGAAATAGCCTTGAATCTATTGTACTGTCACACAGAGTTCTCTATTTTTCATTAGCTCTTCCTGGAATGAAATAAACCATGTTATGACGAGGAAATAGATAGCTCCAGAGTTTCCCAAGAATCGTGGGAAGGACATTTCTAGACACATGTAAAGACAGCAGACATGTACTGTTGACTGTCTTATATAAATAGTGTAATGCTCAAAAGAGTAACAAAACTATGTCTTTTGAGAAACCCTTGACACCTTGAGTGGCTTCAGTCCTGAAAAAGGGGTGAAGACCCTAGTCCAGTAAAAATACCTTTAGGAGACTGTGATTTAGCACAGCACTCTTTTGACAGTTTCTTTGTGTAAAGATCTGCAAAGAAAAGAGGACAAATGACTTTGGGAGAGCCGTTGGATTTCTTTACCTCTCCATATGAAGATGACAGTAATCTTCAAGCAGCTACATTTGGCTGAAGTGCAACAGAAACTCCGGCTTGTTCCTACCTGTCCGGAAGACCTATTGACAGCATTACCGTAGAGAAGTGTGCACAAGTCTCTTTGCTCTGCTCTGGTTGATTTACATCTGCCTAGCTGTAATGAATTAAATTATGTCTTATTCCAAATGACAAAGTAATGCAATTCATTTTCAGTGGAGAATGTTTGCATTAAGTTTCAATTTTGATTGATTTTGATTAAGATTGTGTCCCATGGGTCTTCTCTTTCTACTGAAGTTGAATTTGAAAGAGAGTTTACCAGGGGTTCTTTTCTGCACGTTTTTCTGACAGTGTTGCACAACACCCCCACCAACAGGTTGAATTAGGAACTCCAGGTTCTAAATAAAAATGATGAAAAATCTGTTACCACGGTTCATGAGTTTCTTTCTTAGCATTCAGATAATTTTTTACTTGCGTGTCCATCATGTCTCAATGTTACTCTACAAAAAAGATTCAGAAAGGACTCACTCCTCTGTGTTAAAGGGTGCATATATGTGTGTGTGTGTGTGTGTGTGTGTGTGTGTGTGTGTGTGCGCACGCACGCTTGTGTGTGTGTGTGTGTGTGTGTGTGTGTGTGTGTGCGCACGCACGCTTGTGTGTGTGTGTGTGTGTGTGTGTACGTGTGTATGTGTGTGTGTGCATGTGCGTGTGTGTGTATGCATGCGTAAAACAGTTAATCAATCTCTGCAACACAAAACTTGATTGAGCAGTTGCAGAGGCCGGGTGACAACAGGGTGAGCTTGTTTAGTGAACTCCCACTCTACCTTCCACAATAGCGTCTTCAGTCAAGCCATCTTACCGCTCCCATCCAACTCTGAACTCAATCAAATACACTTTTCAGGTTACCCCGGAATTCTGCCTTGGCTTCCTTTTCCTTCCTTGTTAACTATGCTAGGGCTGCGTATCTTTCAGTTGGGTGCTCTTTTATCTACCAAAGCATTATATGTCCAACAGTTAGTTATTTGAGTTGCTGCATTTAAATTTGTAAAAGTAAAATAGCTTTTTAGTAGGGTTATAATCCCTCTAAATAACCACATTTGTTCAAAGAAACCAATTAGGTCTGTCTTTCTGCAGGTCCAAGTACATATATAGTTAAGAGCAGGCCTAAGACAAGAATTACTCATCAAAAAAACCTGGAGCCTCTGGACCACTACCTGCCACAAACCCCCAGCTTCTTTGGAAAACTGGACTACAGTTGTCATAAATGTTCGTCACTTTCAGACACTCCCTTCAAACCCAAGACCACTTCAGAGGGTGTTATCACTTGTATCGCTCAACTTTATTGTAAATACATAGCCCTAGATGTCTTATTTAGAAAGGCCAAGTTGTTGTACACTGTGTGTCTGTGATTGCACTGGAATGCAGTGTGTTCTGTTTGCCGGCATTCCAAGAGAAAGCAGCCTTATGCAGACAATTGGCTATCTTGGACACGTTTTTTTCTTTTTCTAATCTATTATCATAGTATTTTGTCTATTGAATTAAATGGAGAAAGTGTTGTAAACAAATAATGTTTTCTCTGTACATATACTGCATATCTGCATAAGTAACAAATATGTAAACAACTGTTGTTTCAGTTTAAAATTAACAGTACTTTCATTTGATTTTGCTCTCTCTGCCTCATATTTGAAAATGTGCATTTCCAGAGCAGATTTAAATTTGCATTTTAGAACAAGCAAACATTGGTTCAGCAATATAATTAATTTCAACCACGCACACAAACTCAAGACAAAAACAGCCAATGCACACACACACACACACTAACGTGCGCCAACTCTACCACACAGGACAGGCGTCTCCTAATGGCCTGTGTCGTACTGGACTTTAGTGGAGACTTTAGCGAACACACTCTTGGGAACACAACTCTGGGAGTGGGATTTAGGACGAGCTGTCGGTTGCAGCAGCCCATTCGCCCGTGGAAATGTCCAGGCCTGTAGCTACGCCACTAAGGTTACACGACTCCTGTCATCTGTATCAACTTCTGTTCGCTGCGTTTGTTTACAGATCGGCTGGCTTTCCTCATCTCTCAAAGGTCACCAAGGCATATTTAATCATCATAAGATCAAGGAGCTCACAAATCTAGTCCAAAAGACAATTGCGTACCTGTATGTAATCCACAATAATTTACAATACCAGTCAAAAGTTTGGACACACTTTCCCATTTACTTGAACAGGATAGTGTGTCCAAACTTTGGACTGGCCCTGTAAATCAACTGTAAAGGGTGTAGAACTTTAAAGCTTTCACATATTAGTCATGGATTAATCAGGCTTCATAATTGAATTTGGACAAAGATTTGAATGACGATAATTTTTCCGTCGAGTGCATCCTCTTTGCTCAGGCACCATCCCACTTCAAACTAGCTATATTGCAGTTCATAACGGTCCTAGTAGTCGGTTGGATGCTTTGCAAGCCACCTTGGACACACAAATAAAGCCAGAGGGGCAACAACTACTTGTCTGAAGCAATAACTATAACCCACACCCACTCAGAAACGGGTCCGGTGTGTGTGTGTGTGTGTGTGTGTGTGTGTTTTAGAAGGGGGGAACAGACAGAGCGGTAAACGGGTCTGCTTTGCCTGGCAGTCTCAGCCTGTTTATACTGTAAGCATAGAGAGCGGGGTGATAACATCTACACAAAGCCTCAGCAAAACACTTAGTGATTGGAGCTCTCTGGTCCTCATGTTGTTAACCTGCTATTGCAAATGTTGACAATTTGATTTCAGCAATATACATTTAAGCCAACAGGGAATTCTGTGTAAAACACAGTCAACTAACTGCATCAAGATCACCCAAAAAATTTCTTTGGTTTTTGTATTTTTTTCGTGGATTTGTGTAATTGTGTGATCCCTCTTGATCAAGTAGAAACATTGCTGCTTTGTAAAACTGCACATGGAGAAGGCTTATTTCCACCAATACCTTGCAATGTGTATCAAACAGCCTGGTCGCATAGCTGGGACCCAATGATATAGGCCAAGATGATTCAGTCAGAAATGCGATTCTATTCAGACAAGTGCTCACAAGCCTTGAAAAGTGTCATGGATTTGCATGTCATTTCCATGGTATCCTGGTTAGTCTGAGAGTGCCTGAGGTCAGACATGAGATTAGTCCAACTGTCAGGGTTTTTGGGATGAGGCAATGTGAGGCTATGCAGAACGGCAGCAAAGTAAATGGATATGGACAGATGAGCCGTCCCACAAAACAAATAGTCTCAACAGACATTAAACATACATCCTAGAACAGTTGTTGCATTTGGTAAAATACAGTAACAATGATAAAGAAAGAATGGCCATCTTGTTTTCAAAAGTAACCAGAATGACATTTGGCTTAAATGTATCAATCAATCTCAGGATCTAATAAAACCAAATAATTTAAGTTTTCCTAAAACGTATTTAGTTGTTTTTCAAAGCTACAGCATTTTTGTTTTCACCTGTGAAATGTATTACAGCATTCTTACATTTTTCTCTGTGTTTGTGTGTGACTGTGTTTATTTCCCTCTTCCAAATAAGATGACATCATCTCTTTGCTTTTGGCCTATTGAGTTCTAAGACCTATGGAGTTTGGTTGTTCATGTCTTTTGCTTCAAGTACAATTTACCTTTCTTTTTGGTTATCATAACCTTCTATTACCTTCAGTTACGTTCTATTTCACAGAATATCTTATATAACGGTCCAGAGAATGGTTCTAGGTATAGTGAATCGCACACAGTGGTTGATTCTGATTAATTGTCCTTGTGTTTTTTTTCTCCATGGTTCCCTCATACTTATTCTCTCAATTGTCTGTTGAGTCAGCACCCGCTTTTATCAGCGAGCCATACCAACCATCATCATCCCAGCTCATCCCTGTGCCTGTATCCCTACATTTCCTGGTATTATCCTGTGTCTTCAGTGCAAACAACCAGAAAGAAGTTCCAGAGGAGCAGCAGGTGTACTGATATTGGGAGAACACACAGTGAACCAGGACACCAGTGACTGTGTGTTTTATAAGAGAGGGGCGTTTGTTTGCCAGCTCAAAGCCTTTGTTGATGCTGCATTGGGATAAACTTTGAATATTGCTGATAACATCTTTAAACCCCTCTTCTGGCTAAGGAAAGTGGCTGTTTATTTTCCCTCCTGGTGTTTCTTTTTTCTTTCTAATCTGCCTGAAGCTGGTTGTCTAGTGTTGGGATATTATAAAACAAAGTCCAAAGGCTCTTATGGGATTATATGAAGAGAGAGAGATATGGAGAGATATAGAATGGAGTGTGTGTACTACATGGTAGTCAAAGGCATGAAGACAATACAAAAGCCTACTTATGTAAACCAATAAATATAATTATAGTTATACAAATAATTTCAAATAGGACATGAAAACGTCCACAGCAAAATGGTCAGTGTTATATTAACACCCCCCAGTGTCTATATGTATTCACACTGTTAAGTGTTATTATAACAGTGATCATTTTGCTCTGTAGGACTTACATTCTGTGTATGACTTTTACGGATAGGTCTTGCTTGTATACCATCTTCTTTGTTACAGTTAGAGAAAACCCTATGCTTGGTTACACACCAACAGCAGTGCATTTGCCATTTAGGATTCTTCAGTTCTTATTTGCATGCTATTTGCATGCAGTTGTCCCATTTGGCTGAGATTCATGATAGAAGTGGATGGGCATGCTCTCATATTAACCCACTGAATTAGTATATTTGGTCGCTCTCTAGATGCATATCCTTAATTCAGAGTGTATGTGAATGAGGCAAGTTGAATATAGTGTCATCACATGGGTTGGGTTTTGTGTGTGGGGTCCAGAGAGGTGTTTCTTTGTTTATTTTCATAATCAGCCAGCCAGAGCATTAATGTGTAGCGTAAACATGTACGTATATAGAGAAGCTTTGAAGTAGCGCTAGCTGCCCTTATATCAAATCCGCACACAATTTGAACCAGCCACGTATTCCACAACACAAATTTAAATCCAAAACATGTAATGTTTAAAGTAGAATTGGTCCCAAGTGAAGCCTGCAAAGCAACATTTAATGTTTCATAGCACCTACTACTATATAAAGCAATAAGGAATGAAAATAGGATAAAAAAATCTCTGTCTCCACTTGCTTTCCCATCCACTGTCCTGTCAGTCAAGGCTTCACCACCGAACTATGTCATGTAGGCCAAGACTGCTATGCTCCCCAAGCGAGCCCACAGGTGCACCAATCAAAAGTACAAAAAAATGTTATTGACTATTAGGCCCCGCCCCAAACAGCGTTGTAATCCAATCCGTTGCCCTGTCACAGGTAAAACCTGCCTCAAATTCTCTGTATATTCCAAAAAGCGAGAAAAGCCGACAAAACCCGTTCGTTCACCGACACCTTTTGCTGTGGCCCTCATCCTACGTTGTATTGAGTTTTTTAGGTAAAGAAGACGGGTCGGATTTACAGTACCAACTAGAAAGTCCAGTTCGACCAACCGAGATGTCACAGGAGCATGACAAGTAAGTGTTTGCAGTTACCAGCAGCAGAATCAACCTATTCAAAGAATAATTTAGACTGAATAGTTACGCACCAAATTTTGGACAATTTATTGACTTTGCCTTGCATAAGTGGATTTAAGACGACATCCCAAGACTGTGGGAATCTTGACTTTCTGCTTGCTTGCCATATGATGATTCTATCTTATCATAACCTACATAGTTCTCAGGAGCCGTGGGAGAGCGGTTTAAGCTGCTGCTTAGCGCTGTTTCACCTGTCATGTTCCAGCCTGTCTTCATACAGGTGTATCTCCCCACCTGTCGTGCAAGCCAGAGGCTGCGAGACCCGCTCTTTCGAAGTAACGCTTATACCGTTCGGTGTTATTGCTGGGCGGCTCAATATTTGATTTTACTGTTAGTTATGTGCTTAGACTTACTTTTGTTTGTTCAATAAATGTTACTAATCTCCGCATGGGTTGGAATGAAATGTCGGTTAAAGGCATAGTTAAATTTTTATAGAATTTTTTATACCAAGAATTTATTCTATGAATAGATTGAAAACACAAAATCCTTATAAAGAGAGTAGACCAACTTTAAATAAAGTTGGCCAGATTGGGTTATTAATATTCAGCAAAATTTTCATTTTAAAATTTGTTTAATTTGCGCGTAAGATTTTCATGGATTTTGTATGTTTTTGAGGGCACGAAAGGAGACTGTTGACTCCAGTGAAATAGTACACCTGTTAGGCGTTGGCCCCTATAGTAACCGGGACAATGTAAGCAATCCTTCTGTTGTCTCACGAGTCTGTATACAATTTTAACCAAATTATTCTATTGATAGTTGCCCCAAATATGAACATTTTAAAATGTGAACTGTTCATACTTAGGTGGAGGCCCAGACTTATGTAGAATAAGATTATCCAACACCCTTGCTAAGTGACATCTAAAATCTTTAAAGAAATCAAATAGTGGTATATGTTATAGTGTGAATAAGAGTAGTAATAGTTTTGGTCTCTTATTTCCAAACACATCATTATTGTTCTTCAAACGGGCCTATTGTAACCTCTTTTGTTTTAGCAATGGATTGCATGTCTTCAAAGTTTTATTGCCAGTGAATAACGGATCTATCGGGTTGCAAATCCGTAACGCTTTAAGATCGACATTTTAAGAATGGCACAATTAGATATAGTATTACTAATTATTAGTTTACCTTGACTAGAAGAAAAGCTTTACTTGTTGTAGATACTCAGCTTGGAAACCACAGCCCATTCGGAGTGTGTTGCCTGAAATAAATCATAATTCGTTTTCGTACAGGATAAATAACTTATAAACATGTACCTTTTCCAATTAGGTTTAAAGACAAAAATGTAGCAAAGAAATATTCAGAAGTTATTGAGTGGTTTTGTAGGCCCTACTACGTGCAACAGATAAATATATAAATAGATACAAAATATCAGTTCAACAAATATACGTGTATAATATTTATTTCATTATACAAAGTTGTTTGAGGTGGGGCATTATAGTCCTTGGCATGTGTTTGTACTGTTCATTTCTGCACCATGTAGGCACAGCTAGAGGCCAAAGCAGTCTTGGTGTAGCTTGCAATGACAGTACAGTGTTTATCAAGTGGGGATAACGATTTTATATGGTATATTATTTATTTGCGTGATAGCATCTTCCAGAAGCATAAAAGACTAAATTGACTATGATTAAGTCTTCCCTTAAGACTCCGGATGACTTGACTTTATTTGGAAATGTAGGCAATGAATGCAAGGTGGCTTGATGGGAAAAAAAAAGCGTAAGGAGGCGTTGCATCAAAAAAGATTGAGCGGGATAGTTATTTTGGTGATCGAAGTTTTCTTCGAAAAATAGCAGTTAGTTCCTCCTTCTAAACCCCTGGAATGGCTTTAGCACGTTACTCTGAGGACATCACAAAACGCCAGCCAATGAGCAGCTCTCAACCAAGAGCTGTCCTACCGGATGAGCCTGTAGAGCATCTTCAGTCAGAACCAACCACTTAATCATCATCAAGTGCTGAGATTTGTTGCGAAATGGAGTAGCTTGTTCAACAGGTAGCATACAAAACAATACTTCCTTGTAACCAGTTTGTCTAACAAAGGAACAAGACTGTGATTGTAAAACTTGGTTTATCAGTTTGGGATATCCAACACAGTGTGAAAGAAACGGATCAATAAACATTAGCTATAAAGCAGGCAATTCAGTTGAACAAAATTGCAATACAAAATTATATGCCCGTCGTGTTATCAATTATTTTTCAGTTTGAACAAAGAAGACCATGCCACTAATGCATCAAAGACATCAAATATTGTATATGTGTGTCATGTTGTCGCCCCCCCCCCCCCCCCCCCCCCCCCTTCAATGATAACATCCCCAAATCCACTTCTACTATCACACTTCAGAGCAAACTAACTCAACCGCACAATAAATCTAATGATCACCTTTATCTTTTCTTTCTCACTATCTCTCCCTCTCTCTCTTTCTCTATTTTTCTCTCTGTCCCCTGTCCCTCGTTTAGTAAGAGGGCGGTACTGGTTCTGCAGAATGAACCGGGCTACAGCCAGCGCCGGTCCTTCACCACGGAGGACGAGGCTTGGAAGTCCTTCCTTGAGAACCCATTGACGGCGGCCACCAAGGCCATGATGAGCATCAACGGAGACGAGGACAGCGCCGCCGCACTCGGGCTGCTCTACGACTACTACAAGGTGCCTCTTAGAGAGATAGTTTTTAGTTTTTAAATCTTTGTCTTGTAGTAGTGGATGACACCACGGCCTACTCTACAACACCTACAAGGTACCTCTTAGAGAGATAGGGAGATGCTATTTTCTTTATGGCTTGGGTATAAAAAAACAGACATCCGGCCACTGCTCCCTGAGCTGTCCAGACGGACAGGCAGGCAGGCAGGCAGGCAGGCAGGCAGGCGTGTATGATCCACTGGTGCTCCCTGAGCTGTACAGACAGACAGACAGACAGGTATTGGCCACTGGTGCTCCCAGTCCAGATTGTCAGACAGACAGGCAGACAGGCAGGCAGGCAGTCATGCAGGCAGGTATTGTCCACTGGTGCTTCCTGAGCTGTCCAGATGGACAGACAGACAGGCAGGCAGACAGACAGGTATTGGATGTGATGTGGTCAGATGCTAAGCGGCTGTGTTTACCTTCCCATACAGGTGCCCCGGGAGAAGAGAACAATATCCCAAAGCAAGACAGACGGATTGCCCTCTGATGTGGATCCCAACAAAAGGTAGACAGCAGCTAGCCTCACATCCCCCTTTTAAAAAGACACCAAGGAGGGCAAATGTGCCATGACTGAAAATGGAGATAATTTTCCTATCACAGGTCTCTATATTCAGTCAACATTGAGTGAGGGTGTATATGTGTACACAAAGACCCCATTCAGCGTTATCCAAACACAACACAACCTATCATGTGTCCCTGTTTTAAAAGTGTTCTATGCAGGCCCTCTATGGTGCCAACTCTTAAATATATCTACTCGTATGTAGAATATAATACCAAATAAATATATCTAAAAGGAGGATTTTTGCAGCAGCTTCATTGTTTATTTTTAATATACATTATGTTTGACAGTAGACACCAGCTCCAGACAGTCCACACCATGGCCCCTCTCCAGGACGCCACCTTGGCCTCTGTGGAGAACAGGATCCAGGTTCTGAAGGGGCCGTTCAACATCCTCCTCCCCAACCAGCTGGCCCAGGAGAAGAGGAACCCCTTCCCCTCGCCAGACACCACCGTCACCGTCTCCATCGCTCCTGTGGCCAACTACCCGGTAAAGACGGAAGGCCCCGGTTTCTCCGTGACAATAGCCAACGACTGCGCTGAAGCCAACAGCCACGCGGGGGTTTTCGACCGGCAGCTTACCCATGGCTCTGTGCCGTTCAGTCCCCACAACCAGTCACGCACGCCCCCTGACTCCACGTTCCCAGAGAACTTCAAGGATGGTTCCCACCAGGAGGTATGTCTCTCTCTCTCTGTGTGTGTGTGTGTGTGTGTGTGTGTGTGTGTATCTATAAAATCCATTGCCCCTCCTCTCTATTACTCCTGGCCAACCCCTTTCCAAAAGCACCCTGTCTCGTCAGCTTTCTCTCTCTCAGATCTCTCTCCCCGGACAATAGCAGTTTCACCTGATCCCATGGAGCCAGCAGTGGGTTCAATCTTCCCTGGTTTTATTTGAACATGCCAAAATAGCGGCCAGCGTGTTATTATGCCATTGTCTCACCTACACAATAAAGTGCTGTACTTTCTCCTACAATAGCCAAAGCCCTTTCTCTCTCTCCCTGTTCTTTCTTTAAACCTGGAGGGGGATTACCTTAGAAAGGGATAACCCGACAAAACCCCTTTACACCGGGAACAGTGGGGGGAGGGAGGAAGGAAGGGAAGTGGTTAGTTACCCCAATCCCTGAAAGAGAAACTGGGAGAGGGGGGAAGGATAAAGAAACAGAATGCATGGGCACCATTTAAAGAATAAGAAAAAGACCAAGTTGTGTGTGTATAAAGTTTGAATTAATCAAAAGTAAAATAAAGCATAGCCCCATAGTCTGTATTATAATACATACTAAATGGGCATATATTGTTTAACATTATTACAGCACATGGTTAGAAAATATTTATCGATAAAAAAAATGGAGCATATTTTTGGGAAAAGTCATGCAGAGCGAGCCCCCCCCGTTAGCCTAGCTGTGTAGGGGCTGCCGGTTGTAAAGCTACGCTCCTCTCTCGCCCTTCTTTGTGTGCCACAGGTGTTCTCGTTCCCAGGGGATCTCCAGTTACGCATGGCCTCCATCGCGCCCGAGGACTACAGCGAGTTTGACACCGTGCCGGGGTAAGCCTGCCGGCCGGCCGGCCACCATGCACCGCCATTCAGCCGTGATAGGAGACTCTGGATAATGGCCTCATTCACAGCAGTCACTGGGGAGACACCAGACTCCCCTAAGAGTGAAAGCCACAATGCTAAGCCACAATGCTATCAGAGCCCACTCTGACACCACTACTGATTATAGGTCATGATTAGGTGTTTGAGTGTGAATGAGATAATGCTAACACGATCACGGGCATTAGTCAATCTTTCAAAAATATAATAAGCTACCTTTCATTTTTTTCCGGTTCAGGAATAATTTTGAGTACACGTTGGAGGCCTCCAAGTCATTGCGTCAGAAGACAGGTGACGGGACGATGACGTACCTCAACAAGGGTCAGTTCTACCCCATCAACCTCAGGGAGATTGACATCAGGAAGGACCTCCATACACCTATAACTAAAGTCCGGGTGAGAGGAAAAATATCAAATTATTTTTGATGATTCTATTAAATTATTTTTATTTCTTAGTTACCGTGCTTTTTAATCTATCTCATTAGCAAAACCTTTTTTTTGCTGCTTGTGTGAAATTACTATATATAAATGCACTTCTTTCTCTCTTTCTTTCTTTCTTTTTTTTTTTTTTACTGGTGCATCAAAATGTGATACAATATGAATTCAGAACACTTTGTTTAAACAGTGTTGTGTGTGTTGTGTGGTGTGTTGACAGAGTGTGGTGATGGTGGTGTTTGGAGAGGAAAAGTGCAGAGATGATCAACTGAAGCACTGGAAGTACTGGCACTCCAGACAGCACACCGCCAAGCAGCGATGTCTTGACATTGGTAAGATCAACTGTGCTTGTTTAGGAAAATAGGGAAAACAATGGGATCAGTCCCTCCTCCAATAGGATCTAACTGAAAGACTTATTTGGCAAGTTTAATCCACAAATATTGTTTTAAGTGGAGGTGGAGGTTAGTGCTAGTGTAATCAGGTGCCTGTCATGCATCTGAGGGCATCGCTTATCTGTCTACAGAATCTGCAGTGGCGCTGTTGATTCATTGTTGTGCAATCATCCACCTCCATTTCAGTTTACACTCTACCGCTGTCTCAGTTGACATACGTACAGAAATGTATTGGGGGAAAAAAGGGGTTGTAAAACGCACTTTGTAAAGTTTTGCTGGTTTTTACATAGTCTCAACTGTCTGAATATTGTGTCAAGGTAATACCCCTTAGAATAATATTGATTGACTTAAGCGTGATAATGACTGTTTGTTTACCCTCTTTACACTGGGTTGAAGGTTGGCTCCCTCAGGTGGGACAATAGAGTAGCTAAAAACTCTCTGTGGGGCAGACTGATTAATATCCCAGTGTCTAAGGGGCATGGAGGTGGGTGAAAGAAGGGTTTAATCTAGTCTGACAGGGGAACCGTTATGGCTGTGATCTTTTACTCTGTCTGGGTCTGACGGAGGCACCACAGAGAAAATAAGGCTGGTGGTAGTCAGTTTGAAATTTTGATCTACCTTGCTCTAAAGTTTGGTTTAACTAATAGGCTATCACTTTATATCACCGCGGACTGTTCACCATGTCCTTCGCTCAAATCTCTTATGTTGTTCACAGCCGACTACAAGGAGAGCTTCAACACGATCAGCAACATCGAGGAAATCTCCTACAACGCCATTTCCTTCACCTGGGACCTCAACGAGGAGGCAAAGGTGAGGCAGGACACTGGCATGAATGATCCACCACTCCTTGATGAAAATCTAATGGAATAGATCGGTGTGGTCACTTTAAAAAATACACATATACATAAATATACAGAAAAAAAGAAAATTAAATAAATATATATATGTATATATACAACAACAAAATAGATATTTTTTGCTGAATTCGTTTTTTTATTTCATTTTCTAAATGGCACATTATTATTGAAATAGGTTTTAAAAAGTCTTAGAGATTAGGAACTTCCACAGCACCTGATGTTTTAGTTGCAAAAAAAGTGTGTTCTTCCTTGTCGTGTTGGGTGAACCTTGTTGACAACCGTATGCCGCCTATCTGTCTACACAACAATTACTGGTACTATTTAATTTCGCAACCTAAAATAGACTGTTTAATCCTGTCATGAAAAAGGTCACATTTTTGGACGTCATCGTCAAAGTATCAGGTGATTAAAACCCATTTGTAGGTCATTGTAAGTTGTTTTGTTCATTTCGCTTTATTCGTTCTGATTGGAGGAGTAAAGCCGTTTGCCAGCCGTATTGTCAGTGAGAGTGGTATTCCCCGTTTGTGAAGTGACCGGGTTACGTCGGAGCGAGTGGCGGGTCTTTTGTCTGCCATTGCCTAAGCATAAACATTTGCTTGAGTGATTGTGTTTGTTTGTCTGTCGTCAATACAACATTCTTGACTTGTTCAACCTGCCTCCCCTTTTGTGGAGCCACAGTTACAAGTGCTCGGGGTGGCATCCGGGGTGGCCTGGCTCGCCCAACAATGAGACCAAGAATAAGGGAGCGTGGCCAGGGCCCGCCTCTTACATCTGACTACCCGGTACGGAATCCCGGGTACCCGGAGACCGAGAGCTACCTCTCTCCTAACCACTATGTTAGGTTGTGTCTCACTCTTTCAACCTCCACCCCAGTTTGGCATATACGTGGTTAAAACAAAACGTTGGTCAACCTCTTTTGGTGAAATACGGCAGCTGTTGACTGGTTACTGTTTTGTATTGGATGCTACAAGGCGGATAGGCTCAAGTAGAGTTGTGCTGTGGCTGTGTTATTCGAGTGGTTTTGCTTAGACACACACACACACGCACGTACGCACGCACGCACGCACACACACACACACACACACAAACCAGGATATGGGTCTGCTTGCTCGTTGTCTTATGACCTGCGGCCGCTTTTCATAGGATGTTCATCCTTGTCTGCTTTCGTCTGTGTGCGTATTCATATTCGTATTTTTTTTCAAACCGCAAATCCACCATGTGGAAGATGACACACTAATGATGATATTGTGTGTGTGTGTGTGTGTGTGTGTGTGTGTGTGTGTGTGTGTGTGTGTGTGTGTGTGTGTGTGTGTGTGTGTGTGTGTGTGTGTGTGTGTGTGTGTGTGTATGTGGCATACAAGCATGTGTATGTGAGAGATTTATGGAACGAGATCTGGAGAGATAGGATACATTATTGTGTGAAATCAGATTGTTCTTTGTCCAAGCGTGTGTGCCACTGTTTGTGCCCGCTCCTGTTGTGCCCCCTGGTGATTTGAAACTTAGGCTGTCAAAGCAGGGCCCAACCCTTCTCAAATGTTTACAGGACCCGGGCTTCCTAACTGAAGATATTTACATGACCAAACAAAAAGAATAAAATACAGTCATTATTGTTGAACACACTAAAAGTTGTTCAAGTCTTAGTATTGTTTAGGTTTCGCCTTCATGCATTATATGCTCTTGGGTCACTCAAACTTAAATATAGCAAAATTGGCTATAGGCCAACCTGTAGAAAGCCATGTAAAAAAATATCTGACTGAAGTCATCAAGTGGTTGTCACCCGTTTCTACCAGAAGAGGGCGATGTACACAACACCAATGTGGACTAATGCTGCTGCTTGAGCAAGAGAAGCGCTACAAAGTCACAGCTCTGTCTAATGATCTCAGTTACTTCATACAAAGTGCCATGCTCTTCAATGGAAATTACATGATAAACTCGATTTGGTATAATTTATCTTGCAACTGGCACAATTACTTTATTTATGTATGACAAACAAAGTTTGGACATACTGTAAAATAACAACAACAACATTTCTATGCATATACTATATTTGCTTAAAAAAAAAACACTGGCATCTTTGTCACAACATTCACCAAGTCTGTCCCTCTCTCTCTGTCCCTCTCCTCTTCCTCAGATCTTCATCTCAGTGAACTGTCTGAGTACAGACTTCTCCTCGCAGAAGGGCGTGAAGGGTCTACCTCTGAACATTCAGATCGACACCTACAGCTACAACAACCGCAGCAACAAGCCCATCCACCGAGCCTTCTGCCAGATCAAGGTGTTCTGCGACAAGGGCGCCGAGAGGAAGATCAGGGACGAAGAGCGCAAGCAGTCCCGCAGGAAGGGCAAGTGCACCGATTCCAACGCCAATCTGGCTGGATGTGAGTCAGTCACTTGTTTTATACACACCTACCTACACCCCCCTTTCACACAGACACACACACACACACACACACACACACACACACACACACACACACACACACACACATAGGCATTGTAAATTCGACCGGTGGTCTCACAGTGTGTCTTCAACTTCTTTCAGACGTAGATGTTAAAGTGCCCCTCCAACAGAAGCGGAACGACTTTACGATCTTTAAGATGATGACAGACTTTGAAACACAGCCGGTTCTCTTCATCCCAGACATCCACTTCTCCAACTTCCAGCGTCACGTAAGTACAGCCTCACCCCTCTCTCAGTAAAACACCGTGTTTACGTCCAAGGCTATTCAGTAAAGACAATGGGTCCTGTCTGAGTGATAGCATCTTTTAATCTTTCATAGAGTAGACTGTTTTTGTGATCCTGTTACAAAACTGATGACGCTAAGGAAATACAATGACTGTAAGGAAAGCCTGCGTTACAGTTTGCCCCTTACTTTACTAGAACAAGAGTATTGGGTATGCAGGGAATAACAGGTTTATAGTTTCTCAGTGTGACGTAACCTGTCTGACCTCTAACATCACACCAACACAGACTGGGAGATCCTGAACGTTGTTTTGGCTAGGTTAACACGTGTGTTGTAACTGGTAATCACTAGTGCTTTAACAACAGCCACCCGCCAGGGTCAATGACCATGTCAAGGTAACCTTACCGAGCCCAGCCGCTTGCCAATTTGCGGGAACAAGATGATCTGGTGGAGTTGTGACCTTTACAACTGGGGTGGGTCTCGTCTGTACTGATACAGAGGAGATACAACCTGCAGTCAGATCTAGAGCCTCCAAGAGTGATGAAATCAAAACACAAACAGAACTGCAAGCCAAGGCGAGAGAGAGAGAGAGAGAGAGAGAGAGAGAGAGAGAGAGAGAGAGAGAGAGAGAGAGAGAGAGAGAGAGAGAGAGAGAGAGAGAGAGAGAGAGAGAGAGAGAGAGAGAGAGAGAGAGAGAGAGAGAGAGAGAGAGAGAGAGAGAGAGAGAGAGAGAGAGAGAGAGAGAGAGAGAGAGAGAGAGAGAGAGAGAGAGAGATGACATTCCACAGAGGCCCCTGAATATCCACCTCTGGACTCTGATCATTGTCCGTCCATGCCGACTGGAGCACTTGTTCACGGTCACATCACATGAGCACCTGGTCAGTGGCAGCCTAAGAGCGTGGAACTTAAGATAAGCCTGGTCATTCACCTTGAAATCGTATATACTTTAACGGTCTTTAGTTTTATAAAAAGTTGTTCTAGTGTTGTTTGCCCCTGTTGGCCTGAGGAAATCCAGTTCTCAGAGTTCACCAGTCCTGATGCAGCAAAGCGGTTGACCCTTTAGTGTTGGCTGAGCCGAAAATAACCGTCTTTGTTGTTTGTCTTTCCCTGCTGGCCCAAATAAAAAACAAACATTTAGTTTGTTAACCGTGAACCTGTGTGACAACCCTATTGCACCCCAGCTCTGTACTTAGCCACTGAAAAACCCAGGATACTGACCCCCCCCCCCCCCCCGCAACCTGCCTCATCTCATATTTTCCCAAGCAGTACAGCTGTGCCCGATGGACAAAGTTTTGTAACAATCAACTAATTGGATCGTTCTGTATGTGTAGACCCCGTGCTATGAGTACGGATTTGAGAGGGTCCTGCTGTACATTTGTGACTTTGGGCGGTTGTAAAGGATTACCTATGACATGGATGCCTGTGGACATACCTTACATACAAATACATACATTACATACACATTTTGTAATACACAGAGACTTGACCAAGTTAGATCCTTAATGCCGTATAAACCATATATGGGCTATAGGGCATCTCTGGACTGCTACAGTACTGTAACCCTTATTGTCTAATACTGAACGCTAAGCATACTACAGAACAAATATGTATTTGAAATATACGTCCTAGCCACGTTTGTCCTGCTAGACAGCTATTCTGCATGCACATTACTAGTTTAGTAGTAATGGACAGTAAATGGTGTTCGTATACTGTAAACATATCTTAAAAAAAATGACCTTGGTGACTAAAGTTACTCTCTCTTTCTTTCCTCGCTTGGTTTCATATCCTACAGCCTTTCTCATCAGAAGATGGAGAGGACAGGTGAGTTTCGGGAGGCCATGATTTCACGCACATTTGTCAGCCTTTAGTTTCTTCTTCTTCTCATGGGTGGGATAGGCCAAACCCAATGGCCGAGTACATGGGCCAATATTCCAACAGCCAAGTGTCCTGGCTATTAGAGCGAGACATCCTTTAGAATCTGAGGTAAAAAACCTGGATTTCACAATGTTTCTAAGAAAAGGCCCAGCTGTGTGTGTGTGTGTGTGTGTGTGTGTGTGTGTGTGTGTGTGTGTGTGTGTTCATAAGGGTTTGAGCTGTTTCTTGTGGGTAGCCTTCACACAGTAAAATATCTGTTTCCATTGCAGCTCAGGAATGAAGAGATTACCGTACACTGAAGATGAGTTTGGTTCAACCCCAAGCAAGATTGCCCGAGTAGATGAGCCTAAAAAAGGTAGAGTGGATTTCAAGGAGGACTTTGTGCTTTGTTGGGTGAGTGCGTCTCTGTGTGCATGTGTGTGTGTGCGTGTGTTACAAGCATTATCTCTGCTTGTGCGTGTGTGACAACCAATCATTCATATGGGAACGTACAGAATGTGCATGGTTTTTTGTTTATGTTGTAACTCACTCCCTGATGGTTGGCTGTCTGCTGTTCAACCCCTCCCCCATCCCCCCCATCCCCATGGCTGTGTTGACATGTGACTCCTTTCCCCCAATCTGAACTCTCACGTACTGGGTGCCCCCTCTCACAGGTTCTTCTGACAAAACACCCACTGTTCATCCACACTTTCTGTCTGTCTCTTCTTTTCACACACACACACACACACACACACACACACACACACACACACACACACACACACACACACACACACACACACACACACACACACACACACACACACACACACAGGACCCAAATACATGCACTTTCCCCTAGATTCAAACACTTCACACATATATCTACTTTGGAAAAACCTGTTTTGTGCCTGCACAGCCATAAACCTTTGTAAACACATAGAGCTGCAGAAAAAAACAAAAACATTTTTACTTTGGTTAAAGTATTACCATTTACATTGTACATAAAGTAGCAATTTTCTAATCTTGGCTAATGTATTGGCAGTAATCCTTCATTAGCGCATCACACTATTGCACTTAACTGTCGATATAGCATGTCTGTGGTTTTTAAAATAACTGGTACGAGTTCTAAAACCTTTAGTCCACGGAATACGTATCGCATGTCATATTTCCAGCGAAGAGTAGAGCAGTTAGCTTTAACTTGACCCTAGCTTGACCTTTTCTGAGAAATCGTGTGTGTGTGTTCTCCCTTCAAATCAGCCCTCCTTGGGTACCAGAGGGCCTGGTTTAGGGATGTAGATTTAGCCGTGTTTAAAGGGGCATCAGGCCAAAGACAACATCAGTCTGGAAGAGCAGGATGAATGAATTCACGGTCCTCCCTGACACCAGGGCCTTGAGCGAACTGCCCCGGCCAGAGGTCTACTGGCTGGGGGTGCTGGGCACACAGCTAATGTGGTTCCACTTTGAGTAGGGCATTTCAAGCTTCATGTTGGATCATGGTATTGCGTGTCTGGGAGTATTTGAGGACATTATACTGCTTGTATAGAAGAATACTTTAGTATTGTATTCTTATTGTTTTTTCCGTGCACTCAGATGTGTTTTATTCACCACACGTATCCAAAAGAAAACAGTGTGTGCTGTACAGGAAACTGGAGACACACTGAGCCTCAAACCCACATAAATGGACAGACTCACCCGCCAAGTCTCTTCGCCCCCTCCAAACAGACGCATGACTGTGCCAGTGACTTAATGTGCTGTTTGATTTAGCCTCAGTGTCCCGAGTTGACTCTGGCCTGGTATAGCTGTGTGTGTGAATGTTTGTGTCTGTGTGTGTCTGCCTGTGTGTGTGTGTCTGTGTGTGTAATACGGTGCACTATGTATCAGGTTGTCATTAGTAATTATGTGTTCGCATGTTTGTGAATCTTAACATACCCCACTTCTCTCTACTGCAGTCTTGTTATACGTACGCAAAGAGACGGAGGAGGTGTTTGATGCAGTCATGCTGAAGAACCCAACACTGTCAGGCTTAGTGGAAGCAGTAAGTTGCGATAACGCTCATCTTCACACACGCACACACATGAAGACAAAGTGATCGGCCCTCAGCAAGACCTCCCCACAGACTCCTCTTCTGTCTTAAATAACTCCCCTCCTTATTTTTAAACGTGGAGAGAAAGAGGACATTTGAAATGTAGACACAGCAGGAAAATAGTCCATAGACTAGTAGAGGTTCATGTTTCTCATAAGCTCAAGGGGCCAGTGATTTGTGCTTTCTTGTTCGTTTGCCTGTCTGGTGCATAGACAAGACAAAAAGGACTCTGCCCAGTCGGAAACACATCCCTCTATGGGTCCCCAACCGCCTCCACATCATGCCAAAGGAGTTGTGACATGACCCTTATTGACCCCTGCGGAGGACCGAAAGACTGGTGGAGGGGTTTTACATAGGGAGGTTACATACAGTGGGCCCAAACGTGCACTCTGAAATGGGTAGAACGGGACAGGGAGGGCTGTCTATGGGTTGAATGGACGTTAGTAAGAATGTTAAACCTTTGGTTTTCTGTCTCCTAGATATCTGAGAAGTATGATGTGCCATTGGAAAAAGTGGGAAAAGTCTACAAGAAATGCAAGAAAGGGTAAGTTTTATAAGCATTATTTTTATTTTTGTTTGGTCTGAAAATAAGAAATGACATTGACATATACAATGTTATGCATTGAATATCACAAAGATACTTAAAATATTTTGCCCCTCTTAGGATTCTAGTGCACATGGATGACAACATCATCAAGCACTACTCCAATGAAGATACCTTCCAGATCTCTATGGAGGAGCTAGGGGGTCTGTACAAGCTCACCCTCACTGAAATCTGATTGGCCTTAAGCTGAAGGAATAAAAGACACCGCCCAGTTTTACAAACTGGACCGCTGGGGTCATCAGTCAAGATTTGTGGTTTACACATCTAGCGACGCTTATGGCCCTGGCAACGAGAATGGACTATTTTCCATCTAGTTTCTTCATTGTCACACTGACATTGATCAGCTTTGTTCAGTAAATCTCTATTGTCCCTCTGAGGAGGATTTAGTATACAATTTAAAGCCATAGCTCTTCTAAGACAGCGTTATTTGAGTGTATATATTTGGATTCCTTTTTGGTACTTTTTGTAAAAGAATCAGGTTTGACGTCAAGGCCATTTTGGTTGTTGTAACATCTAGGTTTTATAGCTTATATAATTCCCCTTTGAGCTCAAATAGTCTTCTTTTTTTTTTTTTTTTTTTACAGAATGTGCTGAGATTCTTTGTGTATCTTTACCTCATGCTATGCAAGAAATAACCTCTCTCATTGGCTTTGTGTTGTACATATAATCTGTGTAAATATGTGAGTTACGTAAGGCACTGCTAATATACTGGATATGATGTCAGTCACATTCAACCAGAGTATATGACCTATGCCTCTTTTGAACCTGTGAACGCTACCCCCATCCCTATAAAAGCCATGGCACTGATGATCTTAATCTCCTAAGAAGGGTATTTAGCGCACAACATGCAGAGATTCCATTGGTTCAGTGTATTGATACCAAACAAACTGGCAGTATTTAGGATATAAACTATTTTGTAGGTAAGTGGGCCTAGTACTGTGTCATACTGTTGTCGTGTCAGACATGTGTCTGAACTTTCTGTTCAGCACCATGCCTATGGCTTTTACATAAGTATTAAAATGAAATAGGTTGGTGGTGTTATCTTCAATTCCCCAATTATATTATAGGTTGTCGACTTGCAATTTTATTGCTCAGTAGTCGTCCACTCAGTCTGATCAGGAAGTGCAATATGATATTTAAGATCAGAAACATTTGGACAACACACTTTAAAAACAAATTATGACATATCAAATGACAAAACAGTAGCGTTAGTTCTGTCCTTAAAGTTAATGTTGAAATTTGTCTACCTTCTCATAGACTCCTTTTGTATAACAGTACTTAATGTCTAAATATTTATTGAAAGAATGGGGGTGGGTTATTGTATTACAAAAATGTCTGTCTTTTGCTATAACTCTAATATAATTTTGTGTTTCTTTTTTTTTTCTTCTTTTTTTTTATATGACATTGCTCTATCATAGTATTTACATGCCAACGGAGAAATTTTATTAAAATGCTGAAACAACTGTAACCTTTTCACATGTTTTGTGGACATTGTGAAGAAGTCTGTAAATTAAAATTAAGTTTCCAATAAAAGCTATTTGGTAGCTGCTGTGCCAGTGCTCTCAGTCTTAGGCTGTATGTGGCTCTTGGCTACCTTGAGAAGTCCCAAAGAAAACAGCAGGCTAGCTTTATATCGTCAGGCAGTCTGTCTCGCCATAGGCCCAGATAAACCTCAACCCCTGCTGACAGGAAGGAGGCCTGGCGACGTAATCTGGCCACATGGCCGGAAAAATATGGAGCCACGTGCACTTAGGGGGCTCCGACCTTCCTTACACTTTCCACTAATAATGGCGGTGCAGCAATGGTATTTTGGGAACCTTAACAGTAGTATTATCCTTGTTTTACTATAGCGCAGCGTTTCCCAACCGTTTCCAACCCACGATACACTTGCATAAACGTAGATTTTTCGTGGCACACCCCAAATGTAAAACTGAATCAAACTTCATGCACTTTTCATTCCGTAATGTGACTTTACCAGAATTTCACGGCACACCAGAGTGCCACGGCACACTGGTTGGGAAACGCTGCTGTAGGGCACACTTATTTGTCCACCTGAAAATGTGTATTGACTGTTCTGGGGCAAGAAGAAAATAATCCCCCTCACACAATGCAAGTCCTCAATGGCTAACTGTTGCTGTTGGACATAATAAGGACTCTTGACCTTTCTCCCACTCTTTAATTCCTCCTTCCTGTTTTTAACAGACTGGATATCTACGTGAAAAACAGCTGATTCTCCCTACAGTGACAATCCTTCTACCTCCAAGGCAACATTGTTCTGTAATATGCAAGGAGGCATGAACTAGGACCCTAGGACCCACAATACAGAGCTGAGATTTCAGTGAAAGGACACAGGCTTACAGTAAGTGGGTGGACAGATAATGGTATAAAACCATGGTTGAGCCTCTAAGGCTATAGAGATCAGAGCTGAGGAAGGCCGGAGTAAGCCAGTTATACTTTAACCAACTAACAACACTACCCTTGAGCGGCGAACCATCTGGTCTCCCTTTCTCTTCCTGCCCTACCTCCCTTTTTTCACTTCTCTCTCTCCCCCCCCCCCCCTCACTCGGTTCCTCTTGTCTGGTCCAAGCTTTCGTCAGAGTGACGTGTGGCGTTGTCCTCTATGCCCTCTTATTTGGCATGGATTTAAAGAATGTTCACCTTCCATAGCTGAAACAAGTGACAGACAGATGATTTGTCAATGGGGGGTAGAATAGGTTGCGTAGCAACCCTAATGGCATTTTTTTCTCTCAATCTCCTGCTTTCCTGCACCAGACTATTCACCTGTGACCAGAACACGCACACGCACACGCACACGCAAACAAACACACACACACACACACACACACACACACACACACACACACACACACACACACACACACACACACACACACACACACACACACACACACACCGTGCCCCAAAGTCACTATGGGAACAATAGTGACTGTAGGGCATAATGTGTGTGTATGTGTGGTCACAGGTGAATTGTTTAGAATCAATAGCTCAACAGTGCAATAATCTTATGAAGATTTCTTCAAGAACAGTTTACCTTAAATGTTTTTGGTACCACAACCATTTCTCTCTCTCTGAGTCACTGTTGGGTCTTCATGCTTGTTCTTTGTTAGGACAGTATTGCAGACTGTTTACCTTACATTGCCTACGGGTTAACAAGGATACCAAGTGTGTTTATTTTATAAATGTTTTAAGTAAGTGTGTTTCAGTATGATTCATTGATGTATTTATAGATTTTCTGAAGTAAACACTATCGGTTAGTGCCGTCATTCAGCCTTCAGGTGTTGACTCATTGGCAGGGATTTTCATGCTGTGACAGGTTGTCCTTGTGGTTATCTCTATCAGTCTGATTCTAAAATAGGCAGCTAAGACGAGCAATCACACCTTTTGAAAAATAAAGAAAACTAAAACATTAAAAACAAGTGACTACGAAACACGGATCTCAAAGACAATCGACAGACAGTTTTTGGAAACACACCAACTCCCACCAACCAACCCACTGTTTGTAATGTTGTAAATGTTGTCATGCAAAGTCATGAACGAGGACGGTATACCCAGTCGGCAGAGGGAATGTCTGTCTACCCCACATGGTTCACATAAGATACAATTATAAAGGCTGAGGCTGTGGAGGCCTGTGACTTGAGTGGAGATGTCTCTCTATGTCTCTCTTATTCATACTAACTTACACACACGACACTAACACACACAAAGGCAGAATATACAGAGACTTACTTGGCCAAACGCCTGACCCATATTCCAGGAAACGTACCAAGTAAATAACATTCCATAAAAGGAACATGGATTCTTAAAAGAAACACGCCCACAAAGCAAAGAATTGCAGGAACATAAGATTGAACTGAAAGTTACTGAAAGCCGAAGCAACCTTTTGAAGTAATCACAAAACTAACATTGTAGTTTTCACAAGTAGTCAAAGAGTCAACAAGCATGTACTGTACAGCTAAAATTGTTGTCTGTTCGAGTCAGACCAAAACTTTGCAAGTAAACAGGTGCAACCTGCTTCTATTGACATTTATTGATACTGAAACCCATTATCATTCAGGAGCAGATAAAAAAGCAAACACTGTCCCCAAACAAACAATGAAGTAATACTATTATCTTCCGTCACTACTTAGATGTGTAACAACACATTGTCATGTGCCACCTGCATTATGTGCCAGGGCAGCATATGCCTAGACCGTCTCAATGCAGTTCCACTTGGGAGTCCTCAAAACCTTCCTCATGTTCTGCCGTTGCCAGGACAACAGACGGCAAGTTAGCAGCTCACGTGTGTATGTGTCATGGTAACAGAATGGCTTTAGAATCCAATAGCCACCAATCCAGAGACTTTTTCGAGGATCAGTATTCTTGCTGTATCCATGTGTAAGAAGGTGGTGAGGCCTTGTAGTGTTACAAAAAACTAACTGTGCGTTGAAAATGCAATGTTCTTATCAAATTATTGAAGTATGTTTTTCAATATCAAAGACCATTGAAAAATAATGTTGCGTAACTTTGGCCTCTTACTGCATGCTTTAACTGATTTCCAAGGAAATGCAAAGACCTTATGCAAAACAAAATATTAAACTAAATAAATCAAATAAGCTGTGAATTTTAATAATATCCAAATAGGCTAAAGGTAACCAGCTTGTCAAAGACGTAAGCAACAAAACATAGTTGGTCTCACACCAGTGTCAGGAATCCCCTGGCAAAGAGGCACATCAGTTAGTAGACTGTTAACTACGAGCCAATGGACAGGTTTAAGGGACCACCGGGCACCGTGCCACTGTGAAAAGTGACAGGGACCTTTGGACCCTCATGTTGTGGCCTTTCACCCAGATGTCACAGGCCTGCTTCCATAGTGACCGTCAAAGAAAAGACAGTATTTTTACCCCCAATATAAAATAAGACAGGTAATTTGTTTGAATATCACACAAGTACATTTTATATTTCCAAAACACTGGGAGAATCGAATGTAGAATAAATTTAAAGAATGGGTAAAAAAAATTGTAACGAAGGAAAGCACGAGAACACACATACACACACAAAAAAGGAAAACAGGAAGGAAGGTAGAAAGTAAGTATAGTCTTTAGGCATTCCAAACAGCCTTTCATTCTATGACCGTGTCCTTTCACCCAGATAGCAACCACCTGAAGTGGTGAAAGAGGACAGCAGATGAGGAGCATTTCATACCTCCAAAGTATTTCAGTCACTCTTTTGGGCGGTTAGTGATAGGCTTCCATAAGGGGGAAAAGCTTAAGTATTTTTGTGTTTATGTGAGAAAAGTCAATAAATCTTAGAGTTAATGTGCATGTGCATTATACCAGTTCAAATCGCTTTATTTTCTCCTAATGTTGATGATTTTGTTTTTAATTCTCTGGCATGATCTCAAACAAGAAAGACCAAAAAGATTGTAAGCACAAAATAATTTTAGTTTGTCCAAATATTATCAATATGTAGCTGGTATGTTGCTGGTAATAAAAAATTGTCAGCGAACGGAATTGTCTTTGGAAAATTTGACATGTTGATGGCCAGATCAGTTACATCTGAGGACCAAGTTGTTCTAGTGAATCATTTGTGGAAAAAAGTCTTACGTTACTAACCCCCGAAAAATGATCTGTGTTGTGTGCCACACTCCAGCGGTTCATGATGTTGATCTGAGTGTTGTTATGTGTAATCCAAACATGTTTGTTGTGGGTTCTCTCTACGAAGTCAGCAGAGATGTATAGCATATAGGCATTCTAGAGGCACTGCCAGATGAACCTTACACCCTGCCTTTACATAACACTCACTCCAATCCCATATCCAAAACGAGAGTTTTTACTCTGTCAGTGATTCATAGCCCTAAGGTGGTATATTTAACCTACTGGCTTGACTTCCCCCTTCCCGAGTTCCCTCCTCGATTTCCTGAAAGTTGGCAAGCTAGGGGAGGTGCGCGTGTGTGTTTAGCTGTGTGGATGTGTGTTTATGGAGGTCCAGAAGTGATTAGTGTAACCTTTACTCCAGATACCCTGTCCGAGTTCAGGTGGTCCGCCCCACTTATATCACAAACAGGCTGCACAAGCTTCGCCTGCTCTCACTCATTCTCTTCTTCCTCCTCCTACCCGTACTCCTCCTCCCTCTTCTCCCTCCCCCGTTCTCACTGCTGGCACTGAGACTGCATTGCAAAACCACCCAGCCTTAACTGCTCTCTCTCTGAGGTCATGCTGAAATGAGTTGAAGTGGGGCACGGTCTCCCCCGTACTAGCTTCGCCATGCTGGACCGGTACCTGCCACACTCCCAACTGCCGTGGGCAAATATGGAACAACCCATTTAAGTTTGTCAAACGTGGATAAATGGGAATGATACACTTTATAAAAGAGGAGAGATTGGTAGCCCATTGCATAAACTTGTAAATAAGGGATGTTAAATGAATAGTTGATACATTAGTCTATATACTAAAACCACAAAATTCAGTTACGTTCAATAGTCAAAATTTCTAACGTTAAATGGCAACGAAATGTGTTACAAGTCTATCCTTTGTCCTAATGTGACAGCTTATGTAAGATGTAGGTCACAACTACTAGTTTCAATGAACTGTGTGCACTTGGGAGGGATGTTGGGACATACAATCTATAACGATAACTGACTATTTAGACAAAGTTGAATATACCAATACAATAATATGTGAAATTAGATGAAGACCTAACTAAATTGCTAAATGTTTTAATCTTAACATAATATAGCAATAAACCAATTAGTTTGATTATTCTTTGCTGTAGGCCTAGTGTAGGTTATGATGACCAAAATGTATTTATAAGACGTTCAAATAGTTGACATAATTTGTAATGTAGCCTGCACAATCTATTATCATCTGGTAGCCTGCCACTACGTAAAAACTAGGTCAAGTTATATATGTTTATAGGTTAAGATATTGGAAGGTATAGCGCCTTGACAAACGCCCTTGAAATATGTTTGTTTACCTAAGTAGTATCAAAATAATGTGTGGTTATGTAGGTGGAATACCAAATAAGGTTAGAGGAGCATGCCTCTTGTTTAAAATGGACTTCCATACTTATTTTTGAGAACTCGGTAACACATGTTACAATTTCCGTTTCCAGACACAGGGTAGCTATTGATTCAAAGTTACAAACACAGTGCTACAACAACAGTCTGTTTACACTCGCAAGCACGTAGCTAAATGTAGGCATACGATGCATTCTCATGTCAATATGACTGTTTTGCAAAGACAATTTGTAATAGTGCACATTACAGGTAAAATATTCAGCTTTCCTGTTCTGAAACAACACAATGCGACAAGCGCATGAACCAAACTCACGGTTCCTCTCGTTCGCCTCAGAGGCGACCTTTCGCCCAGTTTGCAGACTCCCAGTTCATCGGGTTTACCCTGACACCGCTGACTCCCCCAGCACGCCCACCAACAGCCACGCACCCTATTTCCTCCAACCGTCCAACGACCATGCACTGTTCATGCGCCATGTCCTCTCCCATTGGCCAATGCCTCGCACACATTGGTTTTTCATTGGTGGTATGTTGCCACCCCGCCGGAGTGTTGTGAGCTTTGTTTTCCTTTTTTTTATCCCATGTTTTACTCACAGCTGAGAGCGGACCCAGTGAGTAAACTGACTTCGACCCCATCTAGTCTTCTCAGAACGGACGGAAAGACACGTTACAGCCTATGGGTCTTTGTTTCACTCTAGCGCTGACAATAAAGTGATCTATTTTATTTTCGTCAAATGCCTTCGGGAAAATTTACAGATATGCAAAATCTATGCAAGGTAAGAACAGTTTATTACTACATTTACATTATAATGACACATAATGAGACAATAACTGAACGGAGTTTTAGCGTGTGTTCACTTTGTTGCATTGCAGGTTACAATGTAACAGTTTAGCCTACTCATTTTTATTTTATTTATTTATTTATATATAACAATGTTTCGAACTTACTTTTTGTATGAATATGTGAATGTTATTATACATGAAAGTTGATTCTGTCTTGTTGTGGTCGCACGACTCGCACCTCGTCTTTCCCATGCCCTGTTACTGATGTAGCCTACCACATGATTGTATTGTAACTAGGTTTTTGAAAGACTGGACGCTTCTCTAAAACATACTTTTTTGTTCAGCAAGATTCTCCTTGTATGAACTAATAATAAATAAATAGGGGTAATATTAGTCTTTCTTGACTTGCCATTTTATTTTATAACAACTTACTCTTTAAAAAACCATACCAATAGGTGAATTGCCCCTACTATTTTTACTTACTTATTTAGATGTGGGCAATTGTCAATTCCAATATGGGAGTGGTCATAACGACTCCAATACTTTTAGCTACCATCACCACAAAGAGGCTGAAGGGGCAGTTATAGGTCTACTTCCTGATGAAGTTACTGCATGGGATTTTCACATGGCTAGTCAGTCTTTGGAGCACGTCACTGTTTGGTCTATATTTGGCTATGGGAGGTGTCTTGGCTTCCAGCCAAAGGCAATGCTGGCTGGGGTGTAGGCTCAATAGCCCTCTCCCTCAGCCCTTTGCCGGCCACGCATTGACTTAGCCAAGAGGTAACAGACACTTGAGAACTAACAGACTGAACAAACAACTGGTAAGAATAGAAGCACCTCAGTAATTTCTATGCAAGCTCATTTTCAATTCTCCTCTATGGGGTGCAATTTGCCATTGACACATCTAGCTATTGAGTCTCACAACATCATCTACGTAGATTTTTTATTTGTATTTTTAGTTCATAAAAAAAAAAACTCGACATTGATTGTGATAACCTATGGCCGAAATAAAATACACACCACTAGGACATCAGATAATCCAGGCTAACATTTTCCCCTGTTTGCTTGTTGTGTCCCTCAGAGAGAGCGCATGGAGCAGTGTGGTTCCTATGTGAAAAGGAGAAGGCACGACAGTGACCAATCAAGCAGCAGCAGCAGCAGCAGCAGTAACGGCAGCAGCAGCGGCTCCAGCCTGGAGTACACTGACCTTGAGGCTGCTGAGGCTCTGGTGTGCATGAGCTCTTGGGGCCAGGTCCCGTTCCTCAACAGCAGCCGACCCAGCCCGTGCAAGCCCAGGCCCCTCACTCCGGCGTCCGACTCCTGTGACTCTCTCCACCTACCGGAACCCTCAGATGCACCTAAAGACTTTGTCTCCCTGTCCTCCCTGGTAAGAGGTCAACCAGGCTGAGTTTATGGCACAGAATAAAGTACAGTATGTTAGATATTGTTGATGTCTTTAGGGAAGATTTATTTTTTTAGGTCATTTCAACCACTTTTGCTAATGGTTTACACACATAACACAAAAGAGCTATATCTTGGGAAACACTGGCTGCGCTGTAATACAACTGTTAACTGATAAGAATCAAGCAGCCCTGTTTGATTGGCAAACAAATACTGGGGACTAAACATGCTGTAGCTGTAGAAACCCCTTTGGCCTCAGAGCGCTAAAAGGTGTGGGGATAGTTTACTCTGTTTACTGAAAACTTTGATCACATTTTATGATGGCAAGCAGCAAGCTTTAAAAGTAGTAGGTAAGCTAAGGTAGGCGACGTGATCTTCAACCCCAGCTCATCTTCTCAGCTGTTGGTTGTAAAACAAAACTATGTTTACAATCTAGAATGGTCAGGTGCCATGTCAGTATATTTGCTTCCTGAGAGATCTCTCAAAACAGCCGCAATAAAATTCTGTATATGATTTCAGACACGGAACAATTGCTCGTCATTTAGATTTGTGTTATATTAAAGTTGACATTAAATCGCAAGGGTTCGATGTGTGATTTTACTAATATTTTGTACATCCTGTCCTTCTCCTCTCTCCAGTGTATGACTCCCCCTCACAGTCCTAGCTTTACTGAGACTTCCAGCAGCGCCACACACACCAGCACCTCCCCTTTGAGCAGGGCCGGCTCCAGCCTAGCAGTGAGTGGCTCGGGGGTTGTAGGCCAGCGACAGGCAATGGACCCCGTCCTGGAAAAGACCTGCCCCTCCTTAGCCCTTCCTTGCAGGGCCATGGCAACCAGTGTCATCCGCCACACCGCCGACAGTTTCCTCTGCCAAAACATTCCAATGGGCCCTTCCTCCGAGGAACAGAGGGCCACAGAGACCTCAGACTCAGGCTGCCAGCAGCAGCAGCGGCAACAACAACACGCAATAAAAGCTGAAGAGGGGGCTGCATCTTCACTCCCCCCTGCACCTTTCACACCCACCCTCTCAGCCTTTAAGAGGGAGGAACAGACCTACAAAAACAGGCCCTGCAGAGACAGCTCCACCCCCACACCCGTCAATACACAACCACAAAACAGCCGGCCCACTCCCGCACCGGTCTCCCCGCCCCCTGTCCCCAGTCCAATCATTTGCCAGATGTTCCCCGTCAGCAGCCAATCGGGGATGATCTCGGCCTTCATTCAGGGTACAGTTCATACCTCCTCCAGTGTTGGTTTGAGGACCACCACGTCGATCCTGTCCCAGGCCAACCCCCCTGCCACGGCAGCGCTGCAGCATCCGCAGCTGCTCATGGGCTCCCCCATGCCCCAGGGCACGGTGATGCTGGTCATGCCCCAGTCCTCTGTTTCTCAGGCTACCCACTGCCCGCAGACCGTCATGACTCTGGGCAACACCAAACTGCTACCTCTGGCCCCTGCTCCGGTCTACGTGCCAGCAGGACCCTGTGGCACCACAGCCACCACCAAGATGGACTTCTCTCGCAGGAGAAACTATGTGTGCAACTTCCATGGCTGTAGGAAGACTTACTTCAAGAGCTCCCACCTGAAGGCCCACCTCCGAACACACACAGGTGAGAATATTTACACATACTTTAATACTCGCATTTCTGTTATTGACATGCTAAGAAAGTAAAATAAATCCGTCAGAACATATTGGGCACTCCATTTTCTAAGATGCATTACCTTGTTAAAAAAAGAGAGAATGATCTCATTGTAATGACTAATGTTGGGCAGATTAGCTCGTGACTGGAAAACAGTGAGTCACTAACTCCCTACCTTTCTTTCCCTCCCTTTCACAGGTGAGAAGCCCTTCAGCTGTAGCTGGGAAGGTTGTGACAAGAAGTTTGCTCGCTCCGACGAGTTGTCACGCCACCGGCGAACACACACAGG
Organism: Galaxias olidus; assembly: GCA_026901105.3. Lineage (NCBI taxonomy): Eukaryota > Metazoa > Chordata > Actinopteri > Galaxiiformes > Galaxiidae > Galaxias > Galaxias olidus. The sequence continues at coordinate 22,092 of JAPMUY010007550.1, read as the reverse complement.
AGAGAAGAAATTTGTCTGCCCAGTGTGCGACCGAAGGTTCATGCGCAGTGATCACCTGACCAAACATGCCAGGCGTCACATGGCAACCAAGAAGATCCCTTCCTGGCAGGCCGAGGTCCGTAGCCTCAATAAGATGGCTGCCACCAAGGTCCCACCCCCCAGCCCCACTGTTGCCACTGTTAGCATGCTGGTACCTGCCTTTAACTAGACTCTCACCTTACCAACCTACCTACTCTGAGCTTATTACAGGGATAAAAGGAGCAGCAAAGCACATAAGGCTGCTGTATTACTCATGGAAAACTTTAAAAAAACATGCACTGGACTCTTCTAATGCTCATTTGTACGTTTTCATTAAAAAAAGGAATTGTTGTTTACTTTTCATAATTTTTACAAAATGTATGCACTCTTTTGCCAAAGCCTTTGTATGAAGTTTGTCTTTTACATTTCACCTGAATGCCCTCTGTTTTTGTATGTGTACCTTTATGTAACTGTTTTGTGCTTTGTCAAAATTGGGGGAATTGTTTCATTGTGCAAAGCATGTTAAAATGGATATTAATCATGTGAATAAAACCAACTCTTAACTTGTCCTATTTAATACGCATTTATAATAAAGGGATACAAAAAGATCAACTTGAATGTACATTTTTCTTTTAGTTATTTTCTAGAATGTGGTGATCATGTGATCCAGGAAACCACTGCGAATCAGTTGAGTTGGAGAAAGATCCAGGTTTAGTCAGCACTAATTCCAGTCATCGTCAAGAAAAATAAAAAAAGACGAGTCATTTCTGCTAATCCCGTTTTTGACTCCTGTTGTTGACTCTGACGATCAGTTGAACCTCTTCCCAGACAGCTGAATGTGCCAGGCAGAGTTTAGGTCTGCTTTCCAGTTACTACGCAACAGTCAGGGAACTTCCTGTCCCGTTTATTAGCCATAAGACGTAATCATACCATTTGTCACGTGGTAGCAAAGAGCGCAAATAAGCATATAGTCATGTAAAAACCATTTGCTACAATTGTAGAGGTTATAGTCTCGTAATCCCATTCCAGCCAACTATGGATTTATTCATAGTTGGCTGGTAGGAGTGTCAATTTAATACATAGTTATGCTGTTCATCCTTGCACTCATGCAATTTTTAAGATGTATGCAAGGAACCAATCATTCTGATTATATATAAAATATGATAAACAAAATAATAGATATTCTAGCACATTTTATAAAAGTATAAAAGTAAGCACAGAGGAAAAAAAATATCTGGATCAAACCTATTAATAGCAGCCTTCCAATAAGAGTTGAAGAAAATTAACTATTCAAGGAAACCACCAATCATCTTACTTGTTTGGTACCCGCCCCTATGTATTTCTTGACCTGCAAAGACTTTTTGACTCCCAACATCTGAGAAGGAGCAGAACAGGGACATCTTGTGGACTACAATCCTCATTACCAGTAAAAAAAACTTTTTTTTCCAAACTGAAATTTATTTTTAGTATTAGAATGAGTCAAATTCGTATTAATTTATTAATTGACAGTTAAACTAATGTGATAACTTCAAGTTAATCTTTTCTATAGACATACTCTAAAATTATTTGGCTCATACAAGCTACTGTAGCCCAGTAAAAATTTAATTCATGATAGATTTGTATTGTTGTACAAATGGAGCACAAAAATTATTTAAAATTCTTAGCATATAGACTTGAAATACTTAGCTTTATAATGATTTGTAATGCATTGCAGACATTGTGCAGTGTCTGCATTCCACCACTAAGTGGCAGTAAAACCCTAAAATTCCCTTCAGCAAAACCATAATGCCAAAGAAGGGGCCACACCAGGTCCCATCTAAAAGCTTCTTTCAATGCATTCCTTTTAAAAAAGGGTGGAGAGAGAACGAATAGGTTGTAGTCAGGAAAATAGACTGAAATAGTTTATGTTCACAGTTCTAGCACATACCTTTGCAAAGTAGCCATGCACTCACTATTAGAGGATAAGATACTTTGTTGTATAGCTTGTGTGAATGTTTGAAAGTCTTAATATTTGAATGGAAGGGGGGAAACAGCAAACATGCACTGAGAAACCGCAAGGGAATGTGATTGTCCTATGCATTGCTGCAGCAAATGATAAATATTTGAACACAACTGAGAATTCAAAGCACTTGAACTATAGTCTACAGAAAGGTCACGTCATGGAAGCCACAGTTGTTGCCATGTGGGACACAGTAACAACATTCAGAGGGTGACTGTCAAACTGAATTATGACAGGGGTATAGAGTTGACAAACAGCAAGTGAAAAATAATAATGATAGGGTCCTATGTTTTTATATCGTAAATAGATCTACATACAATATAAGATATCCAATATTAGTGAAATATATAGCACAAATACACAGTATATAAAAACATTACGGCAACATTCTAGATCTGAACTATATATGTTTTAAACTCCTGCGTCATTGATCAGCTTGAGCTCAGCTTGATCAGCTTGAGCTATACAATTTTATAAAATGGATCTTGATTTACAATTACATTTTCGTCATTTAGTGACTTACAATGAGATAACATGCAGGGACAGTCCCTCTGGAGCAATTTATGGTTAAGTGCCTTACTCAAGGGCACACTAGCGGTGGTGTTTCCAGGTGGAATTTAAACTCATTACCTGTTGGTCACCAGGTAGCAGTCCTAGGCCATCACTATCATATGTCAATTTGGGGGTCAGCTATACTCTCTTTCAATAGTGTTCATCAGCTCCTCCTCTGATCCATTGTACACGAAATCGGGCAAAGCTGGAGAGAGGACATGGCCACTACCATGGAGGACACACAAAGTAAAAAAGAAAATAAAAAATTGAAAATGGTTTAGCAACAGGTTAGGCATTATCGCGAGGTTACGGGAAAAAATAACCTGGCAACAAACCTTTTCTATTGCAACAATTTGACACAAGTCTGTCGAATCTGATCTGTATTGCACACAACGGTTTAGTATTTCAGGAAAGTGAATTGGATATGTTTACGTCCGGCCCTTACTACTGTTCACGAGCCTGCATGTGTTGTGGGGCACATAAATTAATAATTGATCAGCAAGTAGTCTACTTACGAGTCTGTGTGTTGGGGGGCATTGGATTCATCTGTTCTCTGCAAGCGCTGCTGTTACACGTTTTTACAAATTGAAAGTAATTAGAACAATGAAAACAAAAAAACTAAACAAAAAAACAACAACTAAACCACAATCTCCAACTAAACTCACAGTGGTTTTATTGTCCCACAGAAAATAATAATAATAATCAAACAATTCCATTACTAACTTACGTTTTGCTCATTGTTGCACTGGGGTATATTGAAGTTGTTTTGATAATAGTTTAACACTTTAGTGCCTTTTTTGTTGAATTCTTCTGAAGTGCCTGGCAACCTATTACACAATTCAGGTCTTGGCAAATGAAAGGTGGAACTGATGTTGTTGTCATTGTCTATCCTTCTTAAATGAGACAACCCGTACACTTTTGACCAGGTAAACGTCTTATCCGAAGGTTGTGTTTTCCTTTTCAAACACATTTCTCCAGTCTCGTGTTCACGCAAAACCTTATCAAGTTCCACATCTATGTCATCGTCTGCTGAAAATTCTGAATCATGTCCCTCGCTGTGGCAGTCCGGTGGAGCGCGGTTCCCTGACTGGGAGAAGATGGAAGATTTAGGTATTTTACTTTCTTCCTTCCTCAGATAATCCAACCTGTTTTTGTTTGACATTTTTATTTCACTTGCAGGCTGCACAGTTGCAGGTGCAACCTTTTTACGTCGGCTTGTTGCGCTACCCATTTTGCCATCTGCACAATGTAAAAGCAAAAAAAGGAAAGCAAAGGCATACGCTCAATTCCTGATGAACTTGCCCCCACGAAGTAATTTAAAACGAGAGTTAAAAATTAACCTATAGTTGAATTCCGATTAGGCTAAACTGCACCAAAACTCAAGTGCGCGCACCAATACTTAAAACATAGCCTAGTATATTCCAAGAGAATATTTGTCCAAAGAGGATATTGGATTAAGGATTACATTAATGTTACCAAATTGTTTTCGTTCCTTTATGCTCCACCTTTCTTTGAAAGTGTGTACCATTCAACTTGTTTAAAATTAGCCTCCAAACAAATAATAAACCTATTTTTTCGTACCCCTAGTAAACCTACGTTTTTGAGAAGCAGGATCAGAAGTAAGACTCGAGAGAACAGCTGACTACATATATGCCGCCAGGACCCACAATAAAACCATGACCGAACTACCGATTGGAATCCCACGGAGAACTCCGCCCTCCATTATTTTTATGGGAAAAAATGTAGGTAGTGTTGGTGTGCCTCACTGTTAAAATTGTTTCTGTCTGATAAAAGCTGTTTACATTATGCAACCTTGCTGTAACAGATTATCAATCAGGAAACGCTATATCGGTCATATAATAAACGGGAAAACGATATTGTTTTTGTATAAAGTATATTGGCATTTGTAATTGAAAGTAGTATTCTAAAGATTTGAACAATTGAGTTGTAAGTAACGCCATAAGCAATACACTAATGGAAGATAAATCAAGTTACATAAACAATGACAGCGAACCATTTCACTTGATATATCTGTACTAAATGTCATCAGCAACAATAGCGGGCCCATTGCCTCTCTGTGTTCAGCTAATAGGTTTTATTGAGCTGAGTGTAGACATGATGGATGTGAGATCCTGTCCTCGCAGAGAAACGCACCTTTCACCACCAACAGGGGTGACTATTTAAGACTCCAGCACTGAACCAAACAAGAGAGCAGCATTCCATTCCAACAGCTTGGGGTTCCTGGAGATTCCTCAATAAGCCTTTGTTGGGTCCTCGTTCTTGCCTCCTCAAAAGGATCAGCAGGTTTCTGTTTTTTTGCCAGAACTGTCAAACAAGAACGTAAATTCAACCTCTCTCTGTTCAGAAGTGACCCCCCCTCTCTCTCTCTTTCTCACACACACTCACTCTCTCTCTCTCTCTCTCTCTCTCTCTCTCTCTCCCTCTCCCTCTGTCTGTCTATTTACATATTACACTGCAACCTATTCATTCTGAAGTGGACCTGGTGACCAAAAGGCCATGAGCTCAAGTCCCACCTAAGAACACCACCACTTGTGTGTCCTTGAGCAGGGCACTTAATCTGAAATTGCTCCAGGAGAACTGTCTCTGTAAACTCCACATATTTGGATAAAAGTGTCTGCTAAATGACGCAAGTGTAAGTGAGTGTGCCTGATTCAAAAACACCCGGCTGGCTCTGCTTGCATCACATCTAGTTATATATAACGTGAGCAAAGTTAAGATTTCAGACACTGCACATCTGTCGTCATCAGCCATGTTCCCCACAAGTATGAAAAAAACGACCAATTTGTTGCCCTCCACATTTGCTGTTTGCTGTTGCTATGTGTGACAGAATGCGATCCTGTTGTTTTGTTTGTGTATTTAAACAAATCCCCACATTCATGTTGGCCTCCATTGCTTTGGCTTGTACCCTGAAGAAGACTGTAACATCTGAAGATCAGCTCAATGGCTTCCAGACGACGCTAAGGGAAGGCTCTGCAGCTGTGAGAAGCAGGGAGGGAGGCCACAGCCCGGCTCGCTACATAGTTGTGGTTTCTCCATATTTTCCCTTCATTCACTTCAACATTCCCCTCCATAAAAACACGAAGGTCTTGGCTGAAGGTTCCACATTTGAGGAGATTTCTTGACTTGGCTCTGTTAAGTTAGCAATATATTCAGTTTCTGAGAAACATGCTTATTTTACTACTCCTCTGTGATGTTGTTAGAGCACATTATTTGATCTTAAAGAAACAATGATTGGAATATATGGCTATGCTGAGAAAACAGATCTCCTGAGGACATTTTAACAAGGCAGCCACCAGTAAAATGGTGTTTACATCTTCACGTACAGCATGTCATGAAGCGAAAAGAAACACATACACACACACACACACACACACACACACGCACACACACGCACACACACACACACACACCTACACACACACACAATCTTCATGACCCTACTGAGCCATGGACAATGGATGACTACATAGTCAATGACAAGCCTATTTTGGTGTAAAATACATCCTTATGTATGTAATTATTGCTCCACTTTAATGTATTCTACAACTTTAATGTATTATATAACATAATAATAATATAATATAATATATTTATTAATATATAATAAAAGTTACTTTGGCTACTATATTAGGCCAAACTAAATAAAAAGTCGGACACATTACCATGCAGTTTAACTTACTGGGCCTTGTGTTACGTGAGGAGTGGGTTCCAACTTTCTGCAGTCTGTTTGGAAATCATTTTATTTGTATTTTCCCAACCAAATGAAGGTCATTTCCAGTCAATGCACAGGCATAATTGACCAGAGAGATAAGCAAAGCTGAGAGTGGAGAATATTCTTTCCTCTCCACAGGTTGCTCGGCAACCCATTACGCAGCCAAGAGGAACGGAACCTTGTTGAAAAATGCCAATGGCATACCCATTCATCTCTTTGCTTTGCTTCTAAGATTACTGTTCAAATCATTTGCTTAGATGTAATATTGACGTGGATATTACGTCACAACCGCGTGAAAGAGGAAACGTTGATTTCTACATGGGGGGTAAGAGCAGTGACATTTTCATTTGTCAGACCGTTCATGCAGCAATATACCTATTTTCAGTTTTTGAACACATATTTATTGAGAAGTAAAATATCATATGATAAGGCTCAACATTTATACATTTGCCTACGCTTACTGTATGAGCCCTTTAAGACAGTGAGGAGATGTTTTCCCTGCAGATGGCGCCAGCATGCAGAGAAACGAAAAGAAGGTGGCGTCTTCTTGATACTGAACAGCTTGACTCTGTGCAAGTACCAGTCTTAAGCGTTTGTACTGTTAGATATAAATTGATAGTAATGATAGTAGTAATCGATAGTAGTAATCGGTATAAATTGGTAGTTAGTAGTAGTGTCAAAGGGTAATAACACAAATCAACCACGATCCTCTAAGCTAAACAGTAAACACTCAATACCCTAATAACTTGACTTTCTTGCTAAGTCCTGAAATGATTCTTTAGGACTGAGAAACAAACCAATCTATATCACCACACTGTATTGGTCTTTTACTTTTACGTTTTCATTCTTACCATGGATTGGCTTGTTTTGTAGTCCTGAATTCGATATTAACCGTTTTACCAAAAAACATTACACATACCCATTGTTTTTATTCAGTCAGAATAACTCATCCGCCATACACATGTATAAAAAGTGCATACAATTCAGTGGCAAGGTTAGAACTACTATTTCTTGAAGCTACTTGCCTTAACATAACCGGGACATCACTCAAGAGGCAGGGATCACACACACACACACACACACACACACACACATATATATATATATATATATATATATATATATATATATATATATATATATATATATATATATATATATATATATACATATCTATATATACATCAGTCCCCTTTTGGTACAGACTATCAGACCCAATGTGGCACCTGTGGTGGAGGTGGGAGCAATTTACCACCACCTCATCCGACTACCACAAAACCAACTGTCAAGACTTCCGTCAGCAGTGCACAGACTTTGATTTTTCAGACCTGATATTTAGTTTAAGTTTCATTTAACGTAGGCATATTAGACTCCTTATACTATGCTATGCTATATTCACGGCGCTCTATTCTGAACTATTCTAAGCTTGACAGGGTGTAAGCCTGTGATAAAAGTTTACGTCTATTTGAATGGAGGGCTCCCAGGCTTGCACTAACCTGTGTTTCAACCCCGAGTAGACACCACTTTAAATGTATTGCATTTGTTCTTTGCTGTTTATTCCATTCCCTCTGCCATTTGGGCGGGCTCCCCTGGCACACAGAGTGTCATGCCGATTAAAGAAGGTTGCTGTGAAGCAGCGCCTCAGTCAAATCCTGGCTCCGGTGTCAACGTGGAACCAATGTGTAAAGGTAAAAGCATCCAACACACTCCGATTTCTCGAAAAAACATCCCTCGGGTTCCTATAACTTGTCTGTCGTATCTTTATGCATTAGTAATGCTGCTGTCTTTCTTTTCTTTTTTTCTTTTTTCGTTTCTTTCTTGGTAGACTATCTGTGCGGGGCCTGTTCTAGAGCTGCGGGGGTTGGCTGGTTGGGGTGGGGGGGGGGGTTCCCCCTCCAGCCTTGGTCCTGATGCCTATAATTACTTTAATCTAAACGAAATGACAAACATATTATTTTTTAAACCTGGTTTGGCTTGGTCAATCATAAAAATGTAACATTACATCAAATTCTATTTTTCGATTATGTACCAAAGTCTCGGTACAACAGGGAGATAACCTATGATCAGGTGGTGTTCACATTGTAGACTGGTAGAGCGAAGGGAGTTGGCCTTCATGACCTGTCACAAGACAACCCTCCTCTACCTCTACGTAATGGCTGCCTTAGTGAATGTCAGAGGGAGGGGATGAAGTTAAGATTTATTTGTAAAAATGTAACACCAAAATTCAGAACCATAATCTGAATCATAGACTGGTGGTGCTGTGAAACACTATTTTCCTCTGTGTTATCAGCTAAAAATAGTTCAAATTCCTTTGACAGTAGATTGTTTAGCTGTTAGAGGACATAGCGTGAGGATGATGGGATCCAACAAAGCCTCCAGGTGGTGCTCTGCTGTTACCAATGGAGGGATCGTGTAGAAGTGTCAACCAAAACAGCAGATGTTTCCAGAACCGAGATGCATCCAGGGACAGGGAGTACATTGTAAAGACAGAGCATTACAAGAAAGAGTATTACAAGACAGAGTACTACAAGTATTGGGGTGTTGGAGGCAGGCTAATAATGTCACTGCAGCTCTGATCAGATGAGGGATCACTTGACCTGCGCTGTGTTTAAGTTCACCACATATCTTGTCTTATGGTGAACGGGGAGCCATACAGTTATGCAAGCATACAAACCATATTGTTGATATATTTTGAGAAGAACATATGATGAGATAAGAAGAATTCTGGCTGGTAAAGTGATGATTGTGCTGATAAATATTCAATATAAATATTTGATATAATACGTAATAGAGGTGTCGTAGACATATTGCACCCCTCGGTGTTACGTAATGGAACTGTAGTTGGCCGGCATCATTATCGGTCCTGTCTCTGCTAGCCTAAAAATAAGGTTTAAGACTCCGACAGTATGTGGCATTTTTGTAACTGAGGAGAGCAGGATAGGAGTTTGAATCACAAGCTGTTACCTTGACAGGCAAGAGCCAATGTGACAGAGAAATAGAAAGTGGAGGGAATGAGAGAAAATGGGAGAGAGAGAGAGAAAGAGGGAGAGAGAGGGCGTGGGGGGGGGGGGGGATCACTTCTGAACAGCTGCAATACAATGATATTTACTGTAGATTTTCATACTATTAGCTCTAAGGTGACTTCCTCCCAACTCCTGAATATTGATTTTCAGTGGTGAATTATCAGTTTATAAATTATAAAGTTTAAATTGAAAACTCTGAAATACATGGGTGGCCTTGGGATCATCATGTGCTTGCCGTTTTAAGGTAACTAGACATTCATCGGTGTGTTGTTTTTTGTGCTGTGCTTACTACTCAGGCTCCTGGGGATAGAAGCAACTCAAGGTGTAATTAGAGTCGCATTATTGACTAAATGTTTCCCTTAATTAACATGCCATTAAACTTGACGACAGAAAGTCGTTTTATGTTGTCCTGCCCTTCCTTAAGATCTACCACTATGGTCCGAGCTTTTTTTTATCCTCAACTTCAGTCTCTCTTTCCAGTATCTTAACAATAACTTTGCACCCCAGCTGTGTGTGTGTGTGTGTGTGTGTGTGTACATATGTGAGCATGTATGGGCAGTGACAGCTAATAGAGGGATAACAGAGTCCGCATTTAAACATTTTCCACTGGACGAACAAATGAGTTCCTAAAGAAGTTGTCCCCACTGAACCAGTCATTGGGTGAAAACCCTATCTGTCCTGTCGCTAGGAAACCTACTGTAGGTTGTGTCAGTGTTCCACGCGAGCACAAGTGTGTCAGGCCAACGCACCTTAATTAGCTGGCAGTGATTAGGGAGCAATGGAGCCCGATGAAAGTCGTTTGTGATAACAAGGTGATTACTGCCACTTTGAACACTATACCACTACAAATTAGTAGGCACGTAAAACGAATCCCTGAAACATCGACTACTAAGCAAGCCCTAAAGTATTTCACTGTCATAAAGGTTCACAGAGCTACATATTTACATCCCAGGCCTAATTGTCACTATCATATGACTGGTAAGAATATAGGTTCCGGTGGGGGGCAGCAAGCTAGTGGAGGAGAAGCAGACGAGGTGTGTAGAATAAACGTACTCAGTTGACACATCGCACATGGTAAGCAACTTTGAAACAGGTTACCATAGTGTGTTTGTGAGATTTATGAGAATGTCTGCATCCACATCTAATTTCGTTGGATCAGGCAGACACGGCAGAAAGTCCATGAGAGAAAAAAAAAATGGAAAGAGATTTCCCCAACATTTTTTGTGAAGACGTGTGCACTTCCCCTGTCGTTCAAGAGGAGGTCGTAAAAGTTAACTACCTGTGCATGATAGGAATGCAGAAAACATAAACTGACATATGGCAGGTGATGGTAATGAGAGCTTGGAAATGAATGGATCTGTTATTTCAGCATTTATCGTAAGACTTGATTGCAATTTGATTGTTGCGAGATGTTAATCAAGTCAAATCCAACTTTATGCTGTAGTCTTGCAGGAAGTGTTGCAATACCTGCAATTCCAAGACTTTGTTGCACCTAAAGGTCAGAACCAAACCCGTATCATTCCAGAATGGCTACAGCTATTTCATAGACTGCCAGTGTGTGTCAAAGCACTCACACAAATCTGCTTACGTTTTAATGATGCCACTCACTCATCATATCCTTCTGTTCCCATTTATTTTCTGAGATTTAAGAGTGAAACAAAGCAACGTGGGCAACCAGTCCAGACCAGAAGCAATCCCTTGTCTCTATCCATGAGTAACGATTTGGTTCTCTACTCTGACTATCTTACAGTGGGGTTGCGTGCCCCTGCTGATCTGCCAGTCAGCGGACCCCACTGAATAAGTCAGACTTCCAGCAGCAACACACTCCTTTGGACAGACCAAGTTCACAGTGAGACTGGCAGGGGGTGCTCCAGTCGGGATGCTGCCCTGTCTCCGCTTCACCCTGCTTCTCTCAGGCTCCCTGCAGCCACAGTCACCAGGTTATCTGACTCTATACTCAAAGTATGGGCATCTCTTCCTGATTGTAGTGACGCACCTCCTTGTGTCATAAATAAACAAGTTACCCGGTGGCAGACAAAATTTGTGTTAAATATTGAAACTTCAAGAGGGCTGATCTGAACCTCTATTTTTCGTTTTCCCATAGACATTACAATGTGCTATCAGACGAAATGTATTGATAATCCAATTGGCTGCCGTGGTGTCACTCTGACTGAGCGTTGTGTTTGATAGCTGTCAGTCCATTCGTTGTTCATTCTGTGTAATTAATTGGCGACCAGTTTGTGTAAAGCGCTTTGAGTCTAGAGAAAAGCACTAAAAACGAAATGAAATGAATTATTATTATTTTTATTATAATCCGTTAATATCAAAAAGTTGCCTTTAGCTGCTTTAAAGTAAATTTAAATGGAACGAATATTGGGTTTCGAAACCTCCTCCCTCACCACTGTGACCGTGGCAGGGAGACGTACTTCATCCAAGGGGAAACACTTCATCCAAATTCATTGACGTTTTTGCTTTATTTTTCGTCTTATTTTATTCCTTCAGTCGAGCAGTGAGGAACAGATGTGCAGCGGTATTGGAAAGAGTTAACTCCATCTTTTCCACACTAGGGGTCTGAAATGCACAACAAAGCCCGATAGAAAGACCCTACCAAGGGAGACTGAGAGACAAGAAATGCAACAAAGTAGAAAGGTTTTGAAAGAAAATCAATACTTGCGCCTAATATTCTCATGATGCTTTGCACATGACAACCCTGCGAGAGAGAGAGAGAGAGAGAGAGAGAGAGAGAGAGAGAGAGAGAGAGAGAGAGAGAGAGAGAGAGAGAGAGAGAGAGAGAGAGAGAGAGAGAGAGAGAAGGCAAGTGAGGGGACCTTCTGAATACAGAGACCACAAGAGAGAAAGACTAAGTGTACGGAAATGCCTCAGCATTATCATATCAATTATGCTAACGAAATCATGAAATCTTTGATTTTCTATCCATTTGTATGTGTCTAAATGTCTTCCATTGTCCAATGTTCTTCCTTTCAATCAAAGGCAATAGACAGGACTACCACCACCTGTACAGCTGAAAAGAGTTCCCTTTGATTTTGGTGGTCTTCGCTCCCGAATGCAGCCTGCCAGTCCTGACAAGCTAAGGCCCCATCACAGAGCCTCCATGTGACCTCATTACTCTCAACTTTCATGTTCAGAGCAAATCAATCGTCCTTTTCTCCCAGGCTTTGGTCGATATTCAAATCATGGTCCAGCTGTTGAAAAGGCTTACAAGGCTCTGCACGAAAGCAAGAAGTGTCACTGCAAGTGGTTATCTCGGCTAAAATAAAGGAAGTCACTGGATGTTGTTTTGAGGTTTAAGTCTCTCATCCAAAGTTAATGTTTTAAAAATATTTCCTTATGGATTCTGATTTTCACTTTTCTTTCGAGACATTTCAGGTTTAAACTTGATATACATTTTTATTTATTGATGAGTTTGTAAGTTTGAAATAAAATAAATGCTAACCCTAACCCTAACCCAAACTCCTTTTCGTTCTGTGTCTTGTGTAGATGTGTTTTGTTTTTGTTCTATTTTTGTTGTTGTGTAGGGTAGTATATTTTTCTTTAAATGCATATCTGGACCGAAATAAACAATTTCAAATTCAAATCTTGTACATTATACAACTCTGATGGCAGCTACAGTTCCACAGCAGTAGCTGATGGAAGGAGTAAACCTCATCTTATCTGGACCCTGTGCTTAGGGCTATCTGATTAGAGCACCCTGTACAACGACAATCTCCGCACAAATTAACTGCTGTATTAATTCTAAGGATAAAATTGGATCTTGTTAAGGCGGCTAATTTCATCTGCTTTGGGATGTGTGTCATTTAGAGGCTCTTTTTTTTTACACAGGCGGTGTCGTATAACGCCATAGTGTTTTGGTGCTGGCAGAGCGTAATGACATTTATTAGTTGATGGAATGACCCACCTGGGATAAAAGCAGGCGTGACATTTCGGCTGAGGAGCAGGGCAATTACACTGGAGGTCAGTGGCAGTGGAGCAGACTGGGCTGCTGTTGTGGTTAAGCTCATCAAGATGATAAAAGGTTTTGTTTTTCTCTATATACAGTAGCTGACTTCCCAAATAACCATGGAATTGCACTTTTTCTTTTTGTATACGTGTTGTGTGATTAATTTATCAGATCAGATTTTTAACATCATAGCAACATGTTTATCATTTATTTATTTTTATTTTATTTATACAGGGGTAAGACAAAGTATCTTTACAAGGAGTGCCCTGTCTAAAGGCAGAATATATAAATTACAACAACAAAAAAATATATAATAAAAAATAAAAATAAGCCAAAAATGTGTTACATGTTTACGTAACTTGTTTATGCTACATGTTTATGCCTGTGGCTTGATTGTTCCTTAAAAGGATCTTGCTACAATTAGGGACTCAATTAAATATTGGTAAGAATGAAAGTGTTAAATTAATATATGTGATCTGATTTTATTTTATTTACAATAATTTAATGTCGACCATGCAGTTTCTCACAGCTTCAGTGTGCAATGGATTCTCTATTCTCTATTATACAGTAATAGTTGTTGTCCTGCCCTTGGCTTATACCATTAGATGATGAGTGGGCACCCTTTTTGAAGAATTATACATGCCATAAGAGTGTTCTTCCACAGATGATAACGAATGAACAGGAGCCATGATATGACCTTTCCCTGTCATGAAGTGACGTTTAAAAGCCCCCCTAATCACAACACTGTGTTTCAATTACACAACCTCTTAATGGCCTCGGCACATTGGAATGCCACCGATGAAGGTCACAACGGTCTTTTGGTAGCACACTCCTTAGGACATGTTTGTCTTGACCTTTCACTGTCTATTGTTTCCAGCAGGCTTACACATTGGTTTTATGGAGGTGGTTGGTGTTGAATGTTGACTTAAATCGTTGAAGTTGGTCTTTATCTCATGTATTAGTGAGCCACTACTGGTTGAATCTAAAAATCTAACCATGGTTTGTGCGTTGTTTGAAAAAATTTGATTGACAGATAGACAGATGAGAAATGTTGGGGAAAGAAGTGTGCAATAGAGATAGACACACACATCAACAACAGACACAGATGTAAAAAGACAGAAGTTGTCCGGTAAACTCCAGAGGGGAGGGAGGAGTGAGAGAGAGATGGAGAGACTGGTATTTGAACTTCTCACTCTATAACTATCTTATCTTATAACTTGACTTGACTCGTTCTTTTTTTGACAGCATACTCTCATTAATCTTTTATATTTTGCCCCTAGATATAATTTCTAAGAAAGCTGGCAGATTCTCCTTGTAGCGACTGACAAGTGAACAGACACTTTTATCTTTTAGGAAACTGACATTAGATTTGTTTTTTTTGTGTACCAAGACCCACCTATCTGTGACATCATGTAATAGTTAGCAAGGCATCTAGAGTACAGGACCATGCTTTGTCTATGATCAAATAAGAACATCTTATATTTGTATGTATTTAATCGACATAACTTCTACAACAATGCTTTATATTTGAGAAGAGATGTCAGAGACGACGGAGACCCTAGCATGCTTATTATCCATCTAATTAAATACTGTTTTCTAGACTTTCCTGCTGGCTGGTAAACATATATGTATTGAGGGTAAATAAGAAAATGAAAAAAAAAAACATTGTTTTGTAGTTAACTTCATTATTCCCTGATGTGCTCTCATTGTGTATTCCAAGGCAAGAACGCGACTGGTAGTGCCAGCCTAATTAGTGAGAACGGTGTGAGGTTCAGGAATTTCGGGCAAGGCCTGGGGTACTCCACTGAAGTCGAGAGTGTTGAAACACATCTAACAAAAGATCAAACAAGATCTTCAGCTTTTTAGGCAAGCCGACTGACGACGCTTCAGCGGCTCTGGTCATGAAACCTAAGAGGATTTGAAGTAATATTCACTAAATTGGGGACAGTTTCCTGTTAAAGGGGCCCTATTATGTTTTTAATAATAATAATAATAATAATACATTGAATTTATAAGGCGCCTTTCAAGGCACTTTTGGGGTTTTTTCCTTTCCTTCAGTATGTTATATAGCGTTTTGTGCAACTAAAAGGTCTGACAAGTTACAAAGCCCAAAGTCAACGTCAAAGGGAGCTACTCGCTCTCACGGAAAATAATGCTCCTGAACTGCCTGAAACGCCCCGTTTGTAGTCCGGCGTTTTCTTCTGTAACTTATCTATGTCACTAAGTCACACATTTAAATAATGTTTGGCACGCCCTCAACCAGAGCCAGTCAGAGCAGAAGCCGGGTGGTTTCGCCATGTTGAGAAAACGCTGTGTTAGTAAGCGCAAAGGCAAATTCCCTTTGTTTGGCCAGCTGACCAATCAGAGCAGACTGTGCTCGTCGGGAGGGGGAGCCTTAAAGAGACAGGAGCTAAAATAGAGCGTTTCAAGAGGGTGACTAGAGGTGGTGCAGCTCCAGGCAGTTTGGAAAAAATGTATTGTTTATTGAACATTTAAACGTGTAAACCTATTCTAGTAGAACTCCTAAATAAAGGTATGAACCTGAAAATTAGCAAAATAGGGTCCCTTTAATAGTTTAATGCAGACCTTCCACAATAAATAATCTGGTTAAGAAGTCCACATGTCCAAAGTTAAAGGTTCCTGTCCACCTACCCATTAAATAACAACACCAATAACAATGGACAATATTGTATTACCCAAAAAAATTGCCCCTCTAGTTCTGTTGTTCTTACATGACTGTAATAATGGATTTTGGTTGCCTTGCAGTTGCATGTGTAGTTGGGGTCCAGCTCAGCTCCTCTGTGGGTTCAGAGACTGGACCAAATGAGATGCACTGTGATTTCTCCTCCTTCCTCGTCCCCTGGCAAGGATGAGCTTGCCACAGTCTGGCTGACCCAAGCTTTACTCTGACTACCTTTGGCTAACGTTGGGCAAGAAGCATAATTTTATGCCATCGAACATGGCTTTTAGCATAGCTTGAATGAGAGGAAGCTGACACCTCTCATCACTTTTGCCGGTAGGACCGTACAGACTGTTCAACAACTTGTTTCAGTAATGAGATCAGGATCGAAGTACATTGAGTGGATGAATATAATATCGAGGTCTCGGTTGTGTGTGCCGGAATATGTTCCTGGAGTCAGTATTAAATATTAAAACCACCCAGCTTGCCACAGGGCGAGGTTCTGTTTACGCAATAACAAGAAGCTTGTTTACATATCCTTGTAGTCTTAGACGAAAAGTTTAATTACTCTGGAATAAGTGGGCCACAGAGGACTAGGTGTCTAATTGATATCTTGTATCTTTCCTGCCTAAGGAACACACTCA
Organism: Galaxias olidus; assembly: GCA_026901105.3. Taxonomy (NCBI): domain Eukaryota; kingdom Metazoa; phylum Chordata; class Actinopteri; order Galaxiiformes; family Galaxiidae; genus Galaxias; species Galaxias olidus. The sequence continues at coordinate 5,485 of JAPMUY010007550.1, read as the reverse complement.
GGAAATGCTGTTTGATCTCACATCCGTGATTGAATCGCCACGGCTGGCCTTAAACATATTTAATTTTAACACAGAAGTATGGAATGAAACACTTTATTTGTGGTCACAATACGTGTTAATTTAGACGACAAAGGATCGGTCATATGTTCCCCACTAGAAGATGATGTGCTTTGGTCCCACTTCCCCAAGGCATTAATTAGTGATAGTGAGTAATGACTCGAATGCATTATATATATTCTTAGTGGTGCCATTGTGATATCAGCTCAACAGTCTAGCACCGATACAACAGCACTTCTAAAGTCATAAGTGGAGAGGAGAAATCAGCATAGATTAGAAGACATTGTGCACTAGGAAAATGATCCCTCAGGTTTTCAGCACAAGTGATAACATAAGAAGTGGGTTTAAGTTAGTTTTTCCCTTTCAGAAAACCAAGGGAGTTTGTTTAAAGTTGTAATGTTCTTAAAATGACCTAATCTCATTGTCATCCCAGTAGACCACTCCTGGCCCCACACATCAAATTCCTTTTACATCTTTGCTAGAGGGATAGGCTACGTCAGTACCACACAGCCATTTTTTTTTATAAAGCAATTTTCAATAAAGTCAGCTTTGTTCTGGAACCGGGCACACCATCTGCCGTGGCGTCAAAATAAATGCAAGCGGGTATTTAACTGCACCCTGCTCCTGCTATAATGACATTGGGAAAAAATGGTGAACAAGACAAAAACGTGACACTTGTAATTTGCAGGACGTATATACGAGGACACTCACACACCCTTGTGACAATAACTTTTATTTTTATGGATGAGGTAAAAAAGAGCAGCTAATTAAACTGATTTATGTCCTTGTCTTCATACGTTTTGGAGGGGTAAAAAGACATAGGCTTGGTAGGATAGTTACAAACGTGCATGTTATTCACTATTTCTGTCATATAAGGTTCTGTAGGCCTAAGGAAGAATGGACAGTGATGCAGTTCAGACCAGATTTTCATTTTCTTATAGATGGATTTTTTGAAGAAACTTAAGTGACCCTGATAACTACAAAATACTATGTAAACAACCTTTATAGAGAAATATAAAGGCTGCATTGCTTGTTTGTTCAGAACTTTGAAGTTAAACAGGCGGAATACATTTATTTAAAAAAACATGGGGTACATACAAATACATAACAAGCCATGAAAGTTTGAAATTAAAATCAATGCATACTTGATTGTATGTTTGTAGCTCAGATTTCACTGTAAAGCCCCGGAATCAACCTGCCTATGCGCCAACGTCAAGCCAGAGAAAATCTCTTTCCAGAGTGACAGAATGCGTATCCTTGCCCACTGCTGTCTATTGATGCAAGTCTGCCCTTTAGTCCTTAAACAGAACCCAACCATGAAAAACTAAGAGAAGAGCAGATTAGAAATGCTGTGGTGTCCATACAAAGAGTTGGTTGAACTCAGGGACGTCCTGTACTTGGGTCAGCGATCCTTCTTACACCTAAAATGTGCAGCCAGGAGCTCTCCGGAAAGATTAATGACCATTGATCCAAAACACACAAACCACCAGGGCAGCAAACCTATGCTTCCTCTTTTTTGTCTCTGGCCACAACGACATGAGCTAAAAAGCTCTTTACACAACATTGGTAACAGTGAACCTTTGGCTAGTTTTGCTGTCCAGTCCCTGCCATAGCCAAGGTCATTGGTTTGTTTTGCTTGTTCTGTTTGACTCAACCATGTGCATCATACAGGTTGACCAGTTGCTCAGTGTAGCATCTTATTGTCATTGCCACAGGCACTAAGCTGACAACAAATACCAATCTCATGAATTGTGAGACGGTTACCACATGAGTCAGCACACTAACTTTTGTCTCTCCCGATAAAACGGTTTGCTTGTATTGTCTGCCTGTTTCAAAAACCTTTCTTTTTTTATTGTTATGCATTTGCTTTGTGATAAAAATAACTGTGTGGACAAAAGGTGGCTGCAGTTACAAAGTCAAAAAGCAAGTTATCTTTTTGGTGAAATGTATTTGCTGTAAATAGGCAATTAACTGCCCAACTTTTGCCCCAAAAAGTCTCTTTGATGTTGGAGCGAGAGGTTCCAAGAAAAGAAGAATATGTGAAAAGAAAATATGTGATTAAACATCCTGAAAAAGAGCCATTTACTGATACATTAGGCTTGATACATTACACATATGGAGGTACTATGCATTTTTTAAAAGGCTCAAGTTACGGTAATTTGACTACGGGGTAATATTTGTTGATGGTAATTAATAAAAGATTCTATGACGTGCCAAAGATAATGAAGGCATTAATCTGATTACCCACATCATCAATGTCTATGATGTGATCAGCCTTGCAGGATAGCAGAAAATTATTGTTGTGGAAGCGTGTTAGTGCCTCAGTTATTCACACTAGGCATTTCTACACGTGGAAAAGACTGAATACAAGAATCTGAAATGAAAACTTTCATGCTATTTTGTTTTTAAATGCATATATTTCAGTAAATACCTGGGTGATGAATGGGTTAACTCAAATCTTTCATTATAAATAATATGTGTATAATTTCTTTACTATTTACTCATTATTAAATAAAAACGGTTTAGTCTAAATTATACTGTATTGTATTGAATAGAGCAACTGCACTGTATTACCACGCAATAGAACGAATGGACAACAGGATTAGTGGGTAATGATGTACCTCAAAGTGACCCAATAGTGCTATGATGCCATGAGACCTAGAATGAGAAGTGCTACTATATGCTGTGCCTTTAAAGATATAAGTTGACAACATGCTGCAACAGCACCGCTTTCATAAGGACGATGTCTGATGAAATGCTCTCATGGACACTAATATCCAATTCAGTTTAATCAACCAATAACATCTGGTCACTAGCATGCTAGATTACCATATGTTGTTTCCTAACCTACAAGCCTTGATGAGTTGGAGACGAGACAACAAACAATAACTTTAGAGTCAATGAATAATGGGATTTTCTCCACAGTTATGACACCACAATATTATCTACGGTTATGAACAAATTATGTGTATTTCTTTTAGGGAGGCACTTAAAAAATCCTCTGTCTTTTATACTCTGTTTTTTAAGAATTTGGCATACCCTCAACTAATGGTCATGGCTTCTCAATCATGGAGTCTTGTGCTACTGCCTGATTTTTAACATGACTGTCAATCTGCTGTTTACCTGGTGGAGTAGCGAAGAGTCCAGCTAGCACAGATGGGCAAAATAACAAGAAAAAACTACACTCAACCTCCTTTTGGTTTTTCAAATAAGCAAATCTTTCTCAAGTCACAAAAAATATGAATAGTAATAGGTTGAATTGGGTTCATTCACAGTCTTAACAATAATAATACAATGAAGTCCTTACCTTTTGTTCTTATTTAGTATAAAATACATGTTAATAAGTGAAGGAAACTTGAGATGCTCTCAGCACACTTTCAAAGTCTAATGTGTAATAAAAATAGGCCTGGATGCTGATAGGTGGCTGCAAGAGAGCTTTCATCTAGCTGGGACATTTCTGCTCCTCTGGGATCTCTTACATCAATTCAATTTATTTCAGTAAATGGACCAATTCATCAGGGAAATTTAGTATGTCATCTTTTTTTTTCTCGTGATACCTAGTGTTGTTTTGTCATGACCACAAATTAATTCAGCACCCCTCACCAACATTTCCGAATTGTGTACACTGACAATAAAAATAAAGCGAAAACAAAACTTTTCCTGTGGCCTATTAATATAAATAAATATGGTATAAATACATATGGCTTAAAAGCAGATACACCTTGAAAACTAGTCTACACAGCACAGAATTTAGAAACAATATATTTGATTTATTTCTGATTTATTTATTAAAATTGTTTACAGGGTATACTGTATGCATATAGTATTTTTTACTTAAATCCACAAGCAAATACTTTTGAGGAAGGTCAATGAGAAGTTCAATAAGCTGAATGCAGTCAGTACAGGACGCATATGTATGCATATAGTATTTTTTACTTAAATCCACAAGCAAATACTTTTGAGGAAGGTCAATGAGAAGTTCAATAAGCTGAATGCAGTCAGTACAGGACGTTTTTAAACAGAATGTTCTATTCAAACCATTTTAGAGGTGAGAGGGTTACATAGGGATTGCTGGGTCAGATCTCAGCTGGGAGCACTCCCTTTCACGGTCTTTTCCTAGCGTCATAATATGAGCTGACATTTGGTTACAACAACCAGCCCAGGCACTGTGCAGGAAAGACAACCAAAAACATAAACCCACAGACAACTGATCGTAATAACTCGTTCCCTCAGAGAGACAGCAAGCGGCTGCACCGTGTCGTTCCAGATGTCTTTGCGCGATACGCCCCTTCTCGCCGTCCCGCGCTGATGAGCCTGTGTCATCCCCTTGACATTTCCAGAGACATCGCATTTCATCAGGACAGTAATTAATCATTGAGAAACAATGTGGTGGCCTGGAAGCGTCAGGCTGCCACCACACAGAGAGGCAGAGAGGCAACCCTGCCAGGGACCTCCGCGGTGCCCACCGGGTTGCTACAGGGAGAGTTACCATGACAAAGGCTCAATGACATCATGCCCGCTTGTCCTTAAGTTTTTGTTAAATAATTTTTTTACTTTTTTTTTACTTGGCTCACTGTAATCCTTGTACACCCTGCATGTACTGTACCTGTTCAGAAGAGACCTATGCTAAGAAAGCATAGCATTTCAGACATTTTAGAACCTATTATGAGGGTAGAACAATGACAACAGCCTACCTCTCATGCAGTGTATACAGGAACACATGAGAAAATATCCCCACAGAATATAATTATTTATATTTTAGACATTGACTTTTGAGGCCCTGTGATAGACTGGCGACCTGTCCAGGGTGTACCCTGCCTCTCGCCCTGTGTCCGCTGGGATAGGCTCCAGCCCCTCCGCGACCCTGTACAGGATAAGCGGTAAAGCTAATGGATGGATGGACATTGACTTTTGATAGGAATGTCAACTGCATGCCGGGTAGAATGTTTCAACCCCAAAAAATTTATTCCCAGTTTGACTTTCCATTTTTATTACTTTTTATTGTTCCAGTATAGTACAGTATGTTTACAGGTGTGGGTTCAATCCATCTATATGCAGAATTGTAAACCTCACATCACATAAACCTTTTTTTCGCTGCTACAGTGGTCTTTTGCTACATGTGCAACAAAAGAGGAGTCAGAAACAGTAATGAATATGAGGAAATTATACACTTTGTAGGCAACTTGCAAGTGTAACAGACTCACTAGGGTCTCACTGCTAAAGAGAAGCCTCGGCTTTCACAGAAATTAGTTTAGGGATAAAAAAGTTTGGACGAAACAAACTAGGGGCAAGGAGTTCCACACTCCAGCTTTGGGACTGTCCATCTGAACCTACAGTTTATTAAGACATTATGTAAAAATGTACAAAATCTAAAACAATTGGACATTATAAGATTCCGAAAACCAATTTGAAATTTTTTTATTTATTC
>JAPMUY010007549.1:0-112504 GCA_026901105.3 Galaxias olidus | reverse complement strand
TGATGTGTTAATATGCAAATTAGGCATTCTCTAATGAAATATGCGCTAATTTGCATACATTTCCAGAAAAAAAAATCTGAACATTGGATAAAGCCAGGTTCATAATTATTGTTTCATTTCGTTGACATATTAGAGGTGAAGGCTTTTACAGAAGATTTTTTTTCTATCGCTTTTCATCACTCCATAAATCTGAAAATAGTGCCAACAGGCATAAAAAAAAAATTTTTGCCATGGTTTTAGGAATCAAATGTTATACAAATCAGGCGATGAATGATACATGTTCAAACCCTTCTGTAAAAGCCGTCAGAATATAGATAGGAATACAACTGGAACGTTTTGTGTGTTTTTCCTCTTCAATATACACAGGATAGGATGTTATAATATGCATTATGCCATACTCCAAGAGGAGCACTTCAAAAGACAATATTTTAGAATGGACTTGGGTTGAGAGCAGATATATCATTGGGGTTTTCAAGTGGGCACCCTCCATCCCGGATGTTTTGTTAATTTTAGCCCACGACACCTCCAGAAGGCTAAACGGTGAGCAATGACGTCTCAGAGCCACCCCCCCCCCCCCCCCCCCCCCTAAATCTGCTCTCGGCACAGCCAGATATAAAAAAAAAAATTTTTTTTTATAATAATAATAATAATAATAATAAAAAAACGTTTAATAAATCGAGAGATATCCCTATACCTGTGTCCCTATTACTGCAGGCACTTTCTACCAACTCTGCAGGGATACTTACCACCTGAAAAGAAGATAATCTTTCCCTACTTTTCCTGCAGGCTTGAAAAATGACGCTCTGCAGGAAAGACTTACCTTTTATACCTTTGTCCTGAGATTAAACCACTTTTATGGTTTTTCAACGTGATGTTCTTTACTTTAGTGCCCATATTGGATGCTTCCTTTTCAGCCACAGCCACTGGCTACTTCTTTCTGATACATCTGATATAGCTTTTATGGTCTGGCACAATTCTTTGCCGCAGATCCCTAACTCCTTAAGTAGTTTGGTTGTTGATATTGCCACAAATCCACGGCATCCAACTTCTACAGGACACACCTTTGTTCTCCAACCTCGCTGTTCTGCCTCGACTGCTAATTCGCTATAGCGTAGTTTCTTTCTTTTGTATGCCTCGTCTATTGCTTCTTCCCACGGGAATGTTAGCTCTATAAAATAAACAATTTATTGAGTGTTGGATCAGAGTAATAAATATGGTCTTAAGTTGGTTGTTGCAAGCTCTGATGGGACTCTCAGTTGTTGGCCGACATCAGCAAGCATTTTCAAATCACATGCTCCCCTCAGCTGCCCTGAGTTTTGTTTTGCCCTATAACTCTTCTTTCCCGGTACTCCCTCCCTGACAAAGCGAATGTGGTGCATGTCGCCCTCTGCTCCAATTGACAGGGTATTAACTGTTGAGAGATTATGCTCTATTTCTTCCGCCAGGCATTTTAGTACTTGATTGTGGTGCCAGGTGTATCTTCCTTGAGTAAGGCTCATCCTGCACCCAGCCATCATGTGTTTGAGATTAGCCGTCCCACCACAGAGGGGGCATGTTGGATCCTCACCTACCCATTGGCTAAGATTTGTCGGTGTTGGCAGTACATCGTAGGTTGCCCCAACAATTAAGTTAAGTTACTATACTAGCTCAGTATTCCGTAAGTGTCATTTCTAATCTAGGTTTAGTGCACTTACATTCCTCTGTAAGCCCAGTAAGCGGCAGCTCCAGAGCACCTTTCCCATAGAGAGCCAGGCTACTCAGACACCATGGCACCCCTAACCATTTCCTAGCATAAAAGCGGACTCTTCTTTCTAGCTTTTCAACTTTAGTGATGGTTATATCTATTATTTGAGAGATGTTTACTGTTAATATTTAGAGTTGTATTCTCCTAAATTATTTTTCGACATGTAAACATAACACTGTATCAACCATATTATATTACCGATCACATACATTATACGTTTGAGCGTTCAGTTTCCTGTGCGCAAAGGTCAAAAAACAAATGGGTGCAACTATAATTACAACCTCTTTTTAATAAAAAATATTTGTTTTCTTAATGCTTCCATTACTTATTTGTTAATGGGACCATATTGTAAGATTATGAATATGTCTTTGTCTAGCATTGTTTTATCAAAGGGATTGTACCAACAACATGAAAAAGTGAAATCCGTGCCTTGTGCATTTTCTCTAGTTCACCTCTAACAACACATCTACCATTTATCAGTTGTTCTGAATTGCAGCTATTTGTGACATAGAAAATGTAAGTCAATGTAATTGACCAATCACGAACTGAGGCTAGAATAAGTAAGGTCGTATTGATTGATTTTCATTCGAACTAGGCCTAACAGTATTCTAACGTCTGACAATTACGTTTTAGGTGAGGCATTTGTTATAAGCCCACTCGGGTTTCTAACCTCACCTGCACATGTTATATATATATATATATATATATATATATATATATATATATATATATATATATATATATATATATATATATACACAGTATGTATGTATTTATATATATGTACAGTACTGTACATAGGTTTTAGGCAGGGGATGCGGTTTTGAAGGCGAAGGGTGGTCACACCAAATGTTGATTTGATACAGATTTGCTTTTCCCTCACTTTGTATTTTATGAATTGATAAAAAAATACAATAATAACATTTATCCTTTTATGTTTTTTTTTCTTCTAACTTTAAAGACATCACACCTGCCTAAAACTTTTGCACAGTACTGTATATATTTTTTATAATTTTTTGATGCGCTTCAGTTTTGTTTTTTCTGTGCAAATAAATAAATAAAATAAAAATAAAAATAGTACTACTGCGGCAGAATGTACCCGAACGTTTCTATTCATAGCTAATAACATAACTCAGCTAATGAATGTTAATGAGAAATGGGCGTAAACTCGCATTCATCACTGAAAACGACTTGTGAGTTGGAAGGGAATAAAGAGGCACCCTGGAATAATTAATACAAAATATAATATAATTTTGTTTTTGTCTTCAAAATTGTTTTTATATGCTTCATAGACTCTTAAGGAATCCCACAAATCCAAATCTATTACAACTTTGTCCACAATGTTAGAACCTATGCTAACTATTCATAAGTGCAGTCTTCCTTTATCTGAGCCAATGGGCAACTACTGCAACAGGCAGTACACAAAAATACTCAACCATCCACTCACTTTCTGAGAAGAATTTCAGATGCTCCTTTGCTGAACATTTGGTAGCTTCCATCCGCATTCTTCAGGACTGTGCTCATGGACTTCCGAACTGAGTTAAAGGTGTAAACCTTGTAGAGCTTCTCTTCAGGGACCTCCTTTCGGATCGCCTGGTAGTCACGCTTCAGGTCTTTGGCAAAGCCCAGCAAGGCACATTCAGTCTTGTTGCCCACTTGACGTGGCAGACCGCCCTCTTTCTCTGGGGTCTGCAGAGAATGTTTTTCTGACTTTTATTGACTGTAATAACTTAGTTGACCATTCAGTAAATGTGATCAACAGAGCCTATATATTATAAATCGTAAATAAAAAAACTGAAATTACAATAACTGAAAAAAAAGCGTAGGACTGTTTATAAAGTGAAACTTGTTAGAATTTAGTATTTTGTATATGTAAGTTGACATTAAGTGATTACAACACTGCTCTGTGGAAAGAAAAACATACTTAAATGGTTTATTTCAGACAGGTATTACGCAGTTTAGTAGTGCAAGGTGCCTTGTAACCACTTGTAACAAAAAAGAAACAAGACATTTGGTCATTGAGTTGTCACTCCAGTCCTTCTGTATTAGGATAGCATGCAATAAAAGAATTTTATTACAAATATTTATGTTATAGCCCAAGCTGTCAATGTTATGGGTCTTAGTCCAAAAGGTGCGTACTAGGGCTGGGTATCAGCACTGATCCACCAATTTTGATTCACATCGTCCCGATTTGATTAGTTATCGATTCAATATAAATTAATGGGAATAGCGCTAATTACAATCCAATTACAAAGATTTCTAGTAAAATATTTTAGCTGCACAGGGTGGTGAATTACTAAAAGTATGCACGGGAAACACTGACAACTGGTCTCAAAGCATGATTTAAATTACTTTTTTTAAAGCAATATAAACATCTAATCAAACTCATGCACCACATTGCTTTGGAATAGAAAATTTAACCTAGTGTTGACACTGCATTCATTCCCTGTTCTCCATTCACATACACCCCTATTTAAGAGGACACTATTTCATTTTCAGTAACAGTTCAATTGTTTAAATACTCATAAAGCGGATATATTTATTTTTTTCTTACTCAAAAACTAATTTTTGTATTCCCTCTGGTATCCTCCTGAATCCAACCATAACACATTGGTGAAAGAAACAAACTATTCTCTTCTTCGGTGGTTCATCAACTTCTGTTTAATTTCACAGTATGGAAAATGCTACAAAAGTAAAAAATTTGCATGCAACGTAGCGAGAAAGCTTGTTCCATTTATGTGTACTGCTTCCCATTGAAATTAATGGACTTCCGTCGTACCGCAAACAATTTGATAGTGAAATCTACATGGATTCACTGAGTAATCCAGATTTTTTTAAGAATTGATTTTGGATTGCCCAAATCTTGACAGACTGATCTGACAGTAGTATTTTCTCTGTGTACAGACTCTGACTCAGACTCTGTAGTCATCAATAAAATTGTACTTGATGATCTTTTCATGGTTTCTCCCTCTCATTAATTGGTTATTTTCTGTCATAGATTGAAATCATCCATTACACCCCCCCCCCATTATTTTTCAAATGTGTGACTTAGTGACGTAGATAAGTTACGGAAGAAAACAGGCAGTTTTGGACCAGTGTTTTTTGTGAAAGAGAGTAGCTCCCTTTGGCGTGGACTGTGGGGTTTGTAACTTTTCAGACCTTTTACATGCACAAAAAGCTATGAAAAACCCAGAAAGCATAATAGGTCCCCTTTAATGCTAGACTAGACGGACTTCTTTGATAGAGAATAGAGATCACAATCCTTCCAACTTATTTGTATCTAGGGTCTACGTCTGCCTTTCACAAAATCTGCTCCAGTCATGCGGCCTGAATTAAAATAAATAGCCTTTTTAATCAAGCTTGGCAAGTGATTTATCAGAGGTGGAAGAGAGCACAATTACAGCATTTATTAAATTTGAGCCCGCCTCTAGCTAGAGCAGTGTAATGCATTCACACATTTGCCGCTGGTGGGAAGCGCAAATTGCCATTGGACTCATTGCATTGCGCAAGTGCACCGCTGGTATTTCTAGAATCCGAATCCAAATATGACAGTGCACTATTTATTTTTACTTTTGCAAAGTGGCAAGCCAGTCAAAGAAAGCAGCGATCAAATAGGATAATTTGAGGACGGTACCCCAGCCCCTAGCTTGCAGTTAAGGTTTTAAAAATGGAGGACAAATTAAACGTTTTGGTGTTTGATGACTCTGAACTAAAGAGCGTTTCTCAAGTCTTACCACAACGGAATGAGAAAGCAAATGGCTTGGACGTTTGTTGCACAGATGGTCTGGGAACAGTTGCGAAATCAAAAACGTTGCAAATGTAGGCTACTACATGGTTGGCTATGCCAGTAGCTTTGTAGTTCCTATGTTTACTATTGTTATTTAGATGTTTCTATTTCAAACAGGACTGCAGTAGGCCTACTCTTAACGCCAATTTGAGAAACATGAGATTTATTTTATTAATATTTTGTGTATTTTCAATCAGCAATAACATATTGGGAATATTATAAACCAATAGCACGTTGGATTACATTGGCCTATATATTTTTCGGCAATTGTAAATGCCCTCTTTTACAACACGTCGTAATAGGCTATCATTCAAGCTGTGGGGTGGCAGAAAACCTTGATGCGTTGACTGATAGGTATGGCAGAACAATTAATTGATTTCAAATCGAAATCGCGATTTGAGACAATGTAATTAGCAAATCGCAAAGGCTGCAATTTAAGTTAGCTCGTCTAATCAGGGTTAAAACGGTCAATGCTTATACAAATGCATGCCATCCTCGTGTGACAGTTATGCTCACCAATCAGAAGACCCATGCTGTTAAAGTACAAGTCATGCTCACCAATCAGAAGTCGCCTAATGTGACTACGTATACGCCCACCAACAAGGACACAAAACCCAATGAAACAAAGTGTTATCAATTTAGCATCTTTCGCTACATTTAGCGATTTTTCAGACCCTCCTACTGTCTTTATTTCTCAAAGGCAAACAGCAACAAATGTAGCTACCTTTTCAGATCATCAAGGAAAACGTAAGAAATCTATATAAATCTATTAAACTGCCATTTATTCCCACGCATTCTGCTCAGAGTAATCGCAGGTTAGAGCGGGCAGCTCTCTCTCCTCCCCTCCCTCTCAAACCGTGAGCAGGCAGCCAGTGTTTCAGGCAGGAGATCGTTTACAGAAACATCCTATTTACTAGATTTGTATATTACTTTATTTAACTTAACAGTGACAGCTTTTGAGAGTATACTGTTTGATTGTTCTACATTCTATTCCGATATTTAAAAAAAATACAATTTCTATCTTTTCAGTTCTCATCCTTGCACTAAATTATAGTGTAGGTAATATTTTGATGGTATCTCAGGTGGTAATGCTCCATCACGTTTTAAATATATTACACAGTGAATATTGAACTGAAGCTTTACTTCAATATATATCTCAAATCGCAATCGCAACATATCAGAAAAGCTGCAATTAGATATTTTCCCCAAATCGTTCAACCCTACTGAGGCTATATGTTTTAGAGGTTTGGTTTTCGTTTTGATGAAATAAACAAAAATCAAAAAGCGGGATTTCAGCAAGCAGTCTACACCATGACTTGCAGAATCAAAAGCGGTGACGGGCTAATGTGCGCTTTTCTGTCACACGCATGCACTTTTCATTGGTTACATTTTTGCAATTTACCCAGAAATTATATGACGATTAACACTATCCAAATGACATATAGTCAGCTTGACAAGCAAAATTTACCTTTGCAAGTTATAATATCTTTTTGGATGTACAATTAAAAATGTGCGAACAAACTTTATTTATATAAACGTTACGGTGCAGAGATAACTTATCAACAGCAGCAGACTACATGTTATCAAAATAGGTAATCTGGCTTTGTCTGGCCAGGAAAATAATAAGTCCATGCACCAGGTAAGCATTAACAAGTACTTAACTAAGCTAGCTATGAAGTTTGGTTGTTTAAAAAAAGTATTTGTTTGAATAAGACTGGCTCTTCGGTAGTCAAACTTATCTGGGTTGAACGTTAGCTCTCTAGCTAATGCCAGTATAACGTAAGATAAGTTTAGACTGCAAATAAGAAATAGTCCCACTCCAAATAACGGTTACTAAGGCCAGATGTTTCAAATCCAAGGCTCTGCTCTTTACGGGAAGAATATTTCCATTGAAAATGGTAGTTTAAAATGTATTGGCCGATAGTTGTAATGCAGGACTTTCTTGCAACACAATGCCAGACGCCCAAGTTCAAAGTTTACACAAACACAATCAAATTATGTATTTTCTATCACATAAAATGCATTTTTTCTGGCTTGACTACGAGCAGATTAAACAGTTACTAGATTAGTGGACTGAAAAAAAAAACATATCAGAACATTATCTCAGCTTCCAATGACTTCTCAAAGCTTTGGACAAAGATAAACAAAACAAATCGTATAAAACAAAAGTGAATAGAAATAAGATAAATCTCAAGTAGCTACCAAAATGAACACTCAACTAAATATATGAATACAATGCTCAATAAATAAATTAGGGCTGGGCGATATGACAAATAAATGTCATCACGATAAATGTATCATCACTCGATTACAATTAACATCTTGGTTATATATAATGAGATGTTATGTCTGGAGCTGACTAAAACGTCAAGAATACAGAAGGTCCAAAACTAAAAGGAAATTATTTATCAAAGGGTTTGACACATTTTCATCGGAGTGCACCAGTGTATTATTTTCAACCCTTATATACACACAATGAAAGAAAGTGCACTTGACACAATACATTGTAAATTCAACTGGACCACATGTCTATTGTATTGGTGAAATATGACAAATATGGTATTTTTTTTTTTGCTCTTCCTTGACCCTTCCTCTAACCTCGTACAGTTTAGGCAGTGCTATCTCAGAAAAATTTGAGATCGGTCAGGGAGCTGGACCACCAGCCTCTTACCTCAGGACAGCCGCAGCTGGCGCGGTGAATTCAACCCGTCAGATGAGATGATCGATATCAATCTTATGATTTTACGCCAGCTATTAGTTGCTAAACTGTGGGCGTGCCTTTAGTGTGAATGTGTTTTGCCCATGAAGAAAAGTCTAGGCGTGTGATTGACTACCATTAGATTGGAGTGAGTTGGGTTGACAGTGGCCAAACAAATATGACTGAAGGTTAGTGCCGCTACAAGTTGCATTTATAAAATTTCCTCTTCCAATTTTTATCGTAATCTTAGGACATGTAATCAAAATTATAAATCGAAATCAGAAAATCGTCCAACCCTAAAATAAATCAAACTTGACAGAGCAGTATCACCACTATAAATTGTTAGGTCTTTTTTCATTGATATTTGAATCTATGGAAATACACTGGTTATACTTACCAATATCTTAGAGGTGTAGGCGCAGTTGACTGCAATGCCTAGGGCAAGCCTGTCTATAATGGATGTGACTATGCTCTCAGGCTCAGGGACCTTGTGGTGGTGTTTTTCTGCAAGGTAGGCCTGTACGACTGTCATACGGTTCATGGTCAATGTTCCCGTCTTGTCTGAACAAATGGCTGTAGCATTGCCCATTGTCTCACAGGCATCCAGGTGACGTACCAGGTTATTGTCGTCCATCATTTTCTGTAAGAGTTGAGTGCACAAGGTTATGAAAGGGATTATCATGGCTTACAATGAACAGCACAACAAACTTTGGCAATTTACTTCATAAATTACAGTTAAACCTGAATTATCTAGTGACTAAAGAGTTTTTTTATTATCCTATTTGTACCCTTTACATTGACTTCACGTTGGGCAGTGGCATCTGTCATTTTATCAATCATTATTCTACCATGATTGTTTTGCATGATCATACGATAGTTAATCGGCCAGCCATAGGATATAGCTACATTTTAAAATGTTTGTATCTTTCTCGATCCATAAATGGGTAATCTTGCTGGGCAAAAAGTACGAGTCAACTAGAATAGGCATGGCAACTGAGTCTGACTGATGACAGAAGAACAGAAACACTCGTCACAAATTCGCTATTGATCACTCATTACTGTTACTGGTTACTGTTATATAGACCACCAACCTTACCTATAGGCCAAAACACAGAATGTGTTAGAGTCCATGCGACTGTTTCTCTTCTCTCGTACCTGTCCAAAACCCTTGAACAAGCTATACAACCAACTTTCTTCCTATCTCAAGCAGAACAACCTCCTTGATCTGCATCAGTCCGGATTCAAGGCGGGCCACTCAACAGAGACCGCCCTTCTCACTGTTACGGGGGCTCTCCACGCGGCGAGAGCAGACTCCTTCTCTTCGACCTCTTTGCTGCTTTTGACACAGTGAACCACCAGACTCTCCTCCTTACCCTTGAAGATCTGAGCATCTCGGGGTCTGCGCTCTCCATGCTTGCGTCCTACCCTGACGGACCGATCATACCAGGTAGTGTGGAGAGGGTTGGTCTCAAAATAGTGCAGCATCTCGACTGGGGTCCCTCAGGGCCCTCTCCTTTACTCTCTATATACAAAGTCACTGGGTTCAGTCATACAGTCACATGGCCTGTTCTATAAATGCTATGCGGAAGACACTCAATTAGTGTTCTCCTTCCCTCCCTCTGACACCCAGATGGTGCAACGCATGTCAGTATGGATGGCAGCTCACCACCCGAAGCTCAATCCTGACAAAACAGAACTCCTCTTCATCCCCAGGTAGTCCAGCCCGTTCCAAGACCTAACAATCACTGTTGATAATACTGTGGTCTCCTCCTCTAGTACGACAAAGAACCTGGGGGTCACCCTGGACCACCAGCTGTCCTTCTCAGCTAACATAGGAACAGTAAAATGCTCCTGCAGATTCCTCTTCAACATCAGGAGGATACGACCCTTCCTTACAAGAGAGGCTTCGCAGGTCTTAGTCCAGGCCCTTGTCATCTCACGCCTAGACTACTGCCAACTCCCTCTTGGCTTGGTCGACTGTAAGCACCATCAAATTTCTCCAGCTCATCCAGAACGTAGCCACTCGTCTAGTCTTCAACCTCCCTAAGTTCACTCACACCACTCCTCTGCTCCATACACTGCACTGGCTCCCGCTGGCAGCACGCATCAAATTCAAGTAATTTGTCCTAGCCTATCGGCCGATGACTGGATCTGCACCCTGCTACCTCCAGTCGATGCGCAGATACTACATCCCGTCCAGACCACTGCGCTCTGCCGCCGGATGCCACTTGTTGCCCCCTCACTCTGTGGAAAGGGCAGCCTGGCACCCTGGTCACAATATTTCTCTGTCCTTGTCCCTCAGTGGTGACATGGCCTCCCCACGAACATTAGGACCGCAACGTCCTAATACACTTTTCGTCGAAACGTACTCACTTGTTTTGACTCCATTTCGGTTCTTAAATGTAACATGTTCCATCTGCTTTGCAATTATATTTGATATACTAAGCAATTGTTTGTACTAAGAAAATGTTTATAATATGTTTGCGATGGTCCTGCTTTGTATATTGGTGTTAACATAACTAATATAACTTAGCTCATATCTAGGTGATTAGATCGGGGATGCACTTATCTTTTCTAACTGACCGGTTTTTTTACCTTGTCTTGTTGAAAGCACTATTTTTAGTAATTCGCTCTGGATAAAATATCTGATAAATGATTTTAATGTAATGTTATGATAGAGCAAGTCACATTGGCAATGGAAATGTACCCTGACGGAGTAAGCCAGTGAGATGGTGACAGCTAGTGGGAGGCCCTCTGGTACAGCTACCACTAGTATGGTGACACCAATGATAAAGAAGTTGAGAAAGAACTGGATGTAGACGGGCGTGCAGGCCTTGGTCCAGGCCAGTTTCTGGACTGCAAACGTGTCCACTGCAAATCTTATCAGCAGAATAATCACTGTGATGGCTGACATCATCAGACCTACATGGACACAGAAGTGGAAAAGTAGAAGAGAAATAATTACGTACAAGAGATTGTCAAACAGCCTACCAACCAAGACAACAAGCAAAATTTTTGAATCACAGAAATAGAGATGGGAATTGATAAGATTATAAAATATTATAATCTTAAGATTATAATATAAGATTATAGCATATTATAATTCAAACGAAATTGCAAACAAGTATCTTTTGGAAAATTATAACGAGTTACCATGGCTATTTCTCAATATCATGGACTATTGTGATATTGAGATAATAAAATTATCCCAGGTAAATTTGCTAAGTCGCGCCAGGATGCTTACTAGGCTACACTTACTTTCAACACACCATCGGGAAACAATAACAGGCTAACATTCCTTTCAATAAAACATTGGCAATTAGTCACGTGCATCCAAATATTATTACAATTTGAAACTACTTACTTGTCCTCAAATGGACCTATTCCTTTTCTAAAATCGTCAACATCTTGGGATTATTGGCTTGAGCGGCTGTATGAAAACGACGCGCTGTCCTCTCTCCTCACTTTGAAATATCCTCTCAATAGCTTCTTATCGAGTAAGTGTATCTTCTTCTAGACATAGTGGCTGGTAAAAGTAAAAAATACAGTTGTGTTGCGTCTCTTATCCGCTGTATGATCCAATATGACATGATGCCAATGGAAAGGGTTTATCTTCATTGACATGCAGGCTGTGTCGACGGTCGAATGATTATCGTCGTGATTCTTTGGAGTAAACACTGGGAACTTTAAATCACGTGACCTAAACTATCTAATGATGTCATAAAACCCCGCGAAAATATCACTAGATCAATGGTTTATGTTGGTAAGCGAGGGGCAACGCAACCTATGATAGGCTACGTGCAAGCAACATTCCCTACTTTTGTAGATCTGTGGAAAAGTATGCGAACAACTTACATCGACCAAAATGGTCTTCAATTAAAGCTACAGGCCTCTAGTTTAAAATAAAAAAAAGAAATTGTCTCTAAATCAAATAGATCGTTTTTTATTCAAGATTTTGTAGCGGATGACTGATGAGCGCGCCGGCGCGTCCCTCGGTCTCAGAGGGTTAACATTGAATTACTATAAAATATTAAATCAGACACAAAGACAGGCTAGCATTATTATGTGTTTAATTTTTCTAGGGTGGATTAATTATGTATGATTCGCCAATGTTTTGTTATCGTTCAATTAGCATAACATTACTAATTAGCTATCATATTTGTCGCAGATTATTGTAGTTGGCATTTGGCTTGTAGATTTGAAGGCCCTGTACCCACCCGTTGGTAAATTGGACATGGGTCTCCAACGATCTAAATTTTTTAAATATTTGACAGTTGCAGGTGCTAACGCCAAACACCACCAGATCTAATGCGACTGCATACACCACCGGCGTATGGGTGGCAAGCTGTCAAATTCTTTTGATTGTTTAATCGTATCATTAGCTAACTTTACTTTTGCAATATATGGCTCCCTTGCCTCTATCGAGAACGTATCTTAAAACAGGCATTTCTCTTTTGCGCGTAATTTAGGCATTGATGATGATTCAAGATTGATAACAGCTTGGTAGCTTAGGACGCTATTCTCCCAAGACGGCGGCGCTGCCTCAGAACGCTCCATGATTCCCATTCCCTATATATGCACTGTCTGAAAGCAAACAATAACGCATTTGTCGCTAGTCCCTTTTTAGAAATAGTTTCTAGGAGGGTCTGAAAAGTCGAAACACTGGTTAGCACTAGCTCCAAAAGTTGCTAGAAGTAGCAAATCCCGTCATACCCTAATTTACATGTATCATCACGTCCTGATTTGCATAAAGTTTTGTGGTTCATGTGTGTGGATTGGGAGAGGCCACCTAATTCCATACAAATACTGTATTTCGTTGCTTTGTACTTGTGACATGCGCAATGACAATAAAGTTGAATCTGAAAAAGTACTGTCCAAATAATCACAAGCTTACTACAGGAACACCGTGTCTTTGAATTAAAATGGTTAAAATAAAACAATCCTCTCCGGGAACCATCACCTTATCGTGGTGGAGAGGTTTGTGTGTCCCTATGAACCTGGGGGCTGTGTTGTCTGGAACCTTGTGTTCCTGGTAGGGTCTCCCATGGCAAATTGGTCTCGGGCGAGGGGCCGGACTAAGAATGGTTCAAAAACCCTCATGGAAAAACCTATAAGAGAGGATGATACCCGCCCCGGAGGAAGCCCGGGGTCCCCTTCTGGAGCCAGGCCCAGGAGGAGGACCCGTCAGCGAGCGCCTGGTGGCCGGGGCTTGCCACGGAGCCCGGCCGGGCATAGCCCGAAAAGCAACGTGGACAACAACAACATCTCTTCTTCTCCGTCCCGTGGGCTCACCACCCGCGGGAAAAACCAAGGGGGTCGGGTGCGCTGCCAGAAAGGTGGCAGTGAAGGCAGAGGTTTTCGACGGATCGGACCCAGGTGGCAGAGGCTGGCTTTGGGGACGTGGAACGTCACCTCTCTGGGAGGGAAGGAGCCGGAGCTTGTGCGGGAGGTGGAGCGCTACCAGCTGGATCTGGTGGGGCTTACCTCTACGCACAGCCTCGGCTCTGGAACCTCACTTCTGGATAGGGGTTGGACTCTATTCTTCTCCGGAGCTCCCCAGGGTGAGAGGCGCAAGGCTGGTGTGGGGATACTTACGAGTCCCCGGCTAAGTGCCTCTATGTTGGAGTTTACCCCAGTGGACGAGAGGGTCGCCTCCCCACGCCTGCAGGTCATGGGGGGGAAAACTCTGACTGTTGTCTGTGCCTATGCACCGAACAGCAGTTCGGAGTATTCGGCCTTTTTGGAGACCCTGGATGGAGCCTTGTATGGGGCTCCTGAGGGGGACTCTGTAGTCTTGCTGGGGGACTTCAACGCACATGTGGGCAATGATGGAGACACCTGGAGAGGCGTGATTGGGAGGAACGGCCTCCCCGATCTGAAGCCGAGTGGTGGCTTGTTATTGGACTTCTGTGCTAGTCATGGAACGGCCATAACGAGCACCATGTTCGAACATAAGGATGCTCATAAGTGTACCTGGTACCAGAGCACCCTAGGCAGAAGGTCGATGATCGATTTTGTTATCGTATCATCGGACCTGAGGCCATATGTTTTGGACACTCGGGTGAAGAGGGGGGCAGAGCTGTCAACCGATCACCATCTGGTGGTGAGTTGGGTCAGGTGGCGGGGGAAGCATCTGGACAGACCTGGTAAGCCCAAGCGTGTAGTGCGGGTGAACTGGGAACGTCTGGAGGAGTCCCCGGTCCGGGAGGCCTTCAACTCACACTTCCGGCGGGGCTTCTCTGGCATCCCTGTGGAGGCTGGGGGCATTGAACCGGAGTGGGCGATGTTCAAAGCCTACATTGCTAAAGCTGCGTCTGAGAGTTGTGGTCTCAAAGTCTTAGGTGCCTCAAGGGGCGGTAACCCTCGAACATCCTGGTGGACACCGGTGGTCAGGGGAGCCGTCCAATTGAAGAAGGAGGCCTTCCGGGACATGCTGTCCCGGGCGACTCCGGAGGCAGTTGCAAGGTACCGACAGGCCCGAAGGACTGCAGCCTCGGCCGTGGCAGAAGCAAAGCAGCGGGTGTGGGAGGAGTTCGGAGAAACCATGGAGAAGGACTTTCGGCTGGCGCCAAAGCGGTTCTGGAAGACCATCCGACACCTCAGGAGGGGAAAGCAGGGAACCATTCAAGCTGTATACAGTAAGGATGGGACGTTGTTGACCTCAACTGACAAGGTGATTGGGAGGTGGAAGGAGCACTTTGAGGAACTCCTGAACCCGACAAACCCACCCTACATAGTAGAGACAGGGCTGGAGGATGATGGGGGATCAGCATCAATCTCCCGGGCGGAGGTCACTGAGGTAGTCAAACAACTCCACAGTGGCAAAGCCCCAGGGGTTGATGAGATCCGCCCAGAAATGCTGAAGGCTTTGGGTGTTGAGGGACTGTCATGGATGACACGTCTTATCAACATTGCGTGGAAGTCAGGGACAGTACCTAAGGAGTGGCAGACCGGGGTGGTGGTTCCCCTGTTCAAAAAGGGGGACCGGAGAGTGTGTGCCAACTACAGAGGCATCACATTACTCAGCCTCAGAGCCATCCAATCTCTGTACTCCCAAAGCGAGAGCTGTGTCCGGGTCTGCGGCAGTAAGTCGGACTCGTTTCCGGTGAGGGTTGGCCTCCTCCAAGGCTGCGCTTTGTCACCTATCCTGTTTGTGGTATTCATGGACAAGATCTCACGGCGTAGCCGCGGGGGAGGGGGGCTGCGGGTTGGTGGGCAGAGGATTGCATCACTGCTTTTTGCAGATGATGTGGTCCTGATGGCATCATCAGTCTGCGACCTGCAGCACTCATTGGATCGGTTCGCAGCCGAGTGTGAAGCGGCTGGGATGAGGATCAGCACCTCCAAATCTGAGGCCATGGTTCTCAGCAGGAAACCGATGGATTGTCTACTCCAGGTAGGGAATGAGTCTTTACCCCAAGTGAAGGAGTTCAAGTATCTTGGGGTCTTGTTCTCGAGTGAGGGGAAAACGGAACGAGAGATGGGCCGGAGAATTGGAGCAGCGGGTGCGGTGTTGCAGTCGCTCTATCGCACCGTTGTGACGAAGAGAGAGCTGAGCCAGAAGGCAAAGCTCTCAATCTACCGGTCTATCTTCGTTGCTACTCTCACATATGGTCATGAAGGGTGGGTCATGACCGAAAGAACGAGATCGCGGATACAAGCGGCGGAAATGAGTTTCCTCCGGAAGGTGGCTGGCATCTCCCTTAGGGATAGGGTGAGAAGTTCAGCCATTTGTGAGGGACTCGGAGTAAAGCCGCTGCTTCTTTGCGTAGAAAGGAGCCAGTTGAGGTGGTTCGGGCATCTAGTAAGGATGCCACCTGGCCGTCTCCCTAGGGAGGTGTTCCAGGCACGTCCAGCTGGGTGGAGGCCGCGGGGCAGACCTAGGACCAGGTGGAGGGATTATATCTCCACACTGGCCTGGGAACGCCTTGGAATCCCCCAGTCAGAGCTGGTTCATGTGGCCCAGGAAAGGGAAGTTTGGGATGCCCTGCTTGAACTGCTACCTCCGCGACCCGACCCCGGACAAAGCGGATGACGATGATGATGATGATGAAAATAAAACAATAAAATTTTATAAAGTCTTGTTTGGCAATACCATTTTAGAAAGAGATATTGTAAGAGAAATTACATCTATATAGATAACCATTGTGTGTTAAGAGTTATCTATGGGTTCCACTTTCCCCTTTCCAACTCATAGGCCATAAGGTTGGAACCTGATGGTGATGGGTACCAGATGTTTTAGGGTCTAAACAAATTATTTAGGGCCTTGCCTCTGCGCCAATTTTACCCAATAAGGAGGGTGATACTATGAGACCCTGAGAGTAAATACGTGAGTTCAGACAGGAGACCCTCAGGGGGTTGAATGCATGCTTTTGGAGTGGTATTCTGTGTATTGTAATCTTTCATTTTTATATTCACATACTAAAGTTTTGTATTGTTAAGCATCATACCTTTGTGAGATTTCTTTATCAAAACGCTACGATAAGATTTCTATTACAATATCTTGAAGCGTAAGAAGGTTTCAGAGCTATCAAGAAAAAGAGCGTCCATGTAACCATAGAAACTCGCTCTCCCACTCCTGCCTGAACTAGTGCGCACTATATATGGTTCCTTGACAGATAAGGATTTTGAATAGACCAATTTTTAAATACAACTAATAATGATATCTTTGGCAATTTTCCAAACATTTGGACTGCATTTATACAAAAACATTAAGTTAAGGGAATTTTGTGATTTTTAAGCAAGGTCAATAGCCGATGACCTAAAAAATGTCATGTGGTGAGACCGTGAATTATCTTACAATTAATAAAATTCCTTAACATACTTAAAATTTTAACAAGGTTTCATTATTATTGTATAATGTTTGGAAAACTGTGTTTGCATTTATTTGGAGTTTCTCTAAATCATAATTCTATAATGGCACAGCCTCCCTCTTTAAGTAGTTACCAGACCTATTTTTCTTTTAAAATCCACAAAACTGATAATATAATTAAACAGCCAGTATCCACTTAACTTAACTGTATCAGTGATGAATGTTCCAGCCACAAAAATCTGATATTCTATTTTTAATTGAATACAGTTATATCACTTATTGGTTGCACCACGTGATATATGGTCGCACCAAATGATACAATTGGTTAAATTCTATTTAAAAAGACCAACACACAATAAATTCCATACAAAAATAGAACAGAAAACAGAATAGAACAGCTTTTTTTATAATTTCATAGAATTCTCTTGAACGCAAACACTTCCATACACATATTATTTATTTCTCATCCCAAACGTTTTTTAAAAAGTGCTTTGTCGTGAAATGTACAATGTTCAGAAAATATCATATAACTCATAAAAACATTCATAAAAAGATCAAGACACATTTAAGAGCTTTGTAGTGAACTATACAGTGATTGTGGGAGGGACACAATTCATCACATTTTCTATACAGTGGCTTGCAAAACTATTCAACCCCCTTGAAACTTCTCAGATTTGTCTGGATCAAAAATAATACATTGAGATTTTGTTCTGTTTCATATTTCATTTCAAAAGACTGACCCTCAAAATTTAATTTTTAAAGTGACATTAGTTTTATGTTAGAAACATTTTAGTAAGAAAAATAAATAACTGAAATATGCTGTTTGCATAAGTATTTAACCCCTGCGCTTTGGAAACTACAAGTTGACACAAATGAAAAATATTGACCTAACGAGGACTCTGTAGGTCTTACAATTGGCCACACCTCTGAAACATAGAATAGCTCACATTTTCTGTAAGAAGCCGTTACTCAAGAAAAACCATATCAAAGCACGTCTGGAGTTTGCCAGAAAGCATGAGAGTGACCCAGCTAAGATGTGGGACAAGGTTTTGTGGTCTGATGAGACAAAGAGAGATTTTTGGCAAAATTTCAAAGCCGTACGTGTGGTGCAAACCTAACACTGCCCGTGCAACATGGAACACCATACAGGTGGCAGCATCTTGCTGTGGGGAAGCTTTTCATCAGCAGGGACTGGGCATCTTGTTAAAATTTTAAGGAAGAATGGAAGGAGCAAAATACAGGGAGATACTGCAAGAGAGCCTGCTTCAGTCTGCTAAAAAACTGAAACTTGGGAGAAACTTCACCTTTCAGCAGGACAGTGATCCACAAGGCACAAGGACAAATCAACACAGGAGTGGTTAAACAACAAAAAGGCTAATATCCTACAGTAGCCAAGTCAATGTCCAGATCTCAAGCCCATCGATTATCTGTGGCACTGTTTGAAAGTTGCGGTCCAACCAACATGAGCAACCTGGAGCAAATCTGTCAAGGTTAAAATAGTCATAAATCATTGATTAATACATAATTACCCAAATAAAATGTCATGCTGTAGGTAAATGGTTTTGGCATTTCATTAAATATAAATAAAATGTTCTTTCCAAAATATCCGGGGAAATGACTGAAATTGCAGACAAAGCTATGCAAAATTATACATAAAGGTATACTAAAATAAAGAACTGTATGTTTATGAATAACTAATTAAATAAAAATGCACAGAAACTGTCAATGCAGGACGAATATCTATCATGTACAACTGTGCTGCCCTCGTTATATGTGCTGTATATAATTTGGCAGTCAGGTAAACCTCCTTCCTAACATCACGACTGTGAAGACAATGTCCTCTTGCCCACAGGTTTAATGATGTTACAAGGAAAGGTGAAACTAAAACATACAAAAGCACAAACACTGCTATTTATACTTCTTACTTGTACAGATATACAAAATGTAAATATCGACTCAATCCTTAACCCTCTGAGACCGAGGGACGCGCCGGCGCGCTCATCAGTCATCCGCTACAAAATCTTGAATAAAAAACGGACTATTTGATTTAGAGACAATTTCTTTTTTTTATTTTAAACTAGAGGCCTGTAGCTTTAATTGAAGACAATTTTGGTCGATGTAAGTTGTTCGCATACTTTTCCACAGATCTACAAAAGTAGGGAATGTTGCTTGCACGTAGCCTATCATAGGTTGCGTTGCCCCTCGCTTACCAACATAAATCATTGATCTAGTGTTATTTTCGCGGGGTTTTATGACATCATTAGATAGTTTAGGTCACGTGATTTAAAGTTCCCAGTGTTTACTCCAAAGAATTACGACGATAATCATTCGACCGTCGACACAGCCTGCATGTCAATGAAGATAAACCTTTTCCATTGGCATCATGTCATATTGGATCATACAGCGGATAAGAGACGCAACACAACTGTATTTTTTACTTTTACCAGCCACTATGTCTAGAAGAAGATACACTTACTCAATAAGAAGCTATTGAGAGGATATTTCAAAGTGAGGAGAGAGGACAGCGCGTCGTTTTCATACAGCCGCTCAAGCCAATAATCCCAAGATGTTGACGATTTTAGAAAAGGAATAGATCCATTTGAGGACAAGTAAGTAGTTTCAAATTGTAATAATATTTGGATGCACGTGACTAATTGCCAAAGTTTTATTGAAAGGAATGTTAGCCTGTTATTGTTTGCCGATGGTGTGCTGAAAGTAAGTGTAGCCTAGTAAGCATCCTGGCGCGACTTAGCAAATTTACCTGGGATAATTTTTTTATCTCATTATCATCACAATAGTCCATGATATTGAGAAATAGCCATGGTAACTCGTTATAATTTTCCAAATGATACTTGTTTGCAATTTCGTTTGAATTATAATATGCAATTGATGTTTTGTGATAGCCAACATTGTAACTTGATTCTAATGTAAATGTGGGGGGAGGTTGCAAAGGTGTCGGGTGTAGAGGGTAGAATGTGAAATTTAGGCTGAATGGGGGTGGGTTGTAAAAAATCTTGCAAAAAGTGGGTCTGTGTTCATGTTCTCTGCATGAAGTTTTATTTCATTACAAATGTTGTAACTGAATTGCTATTACTGTTATTGTTGTAACACATTTCTTTTATTTTTGGTTTCTTTATTTAATTTTTTATTAGTGTTGAAGATCTGTAAATCAGCAAGCACCCTCCAGCACAGATTCTCTGCTCCTGCTCCTGTCTTTTAGCCCAACAATCGCCTACGTCTTTCCACTTTCTGGACATTGCTGTCACCAATTCATTCATCCTCCACAAAGAAGTATGTGCAAGAACAACATGTCACATCAGGTCTTTGTTGAGCTGCTCACTACTGAACTGTGTGGGGTGCAACTGGATAACACCACAGCAGAGAGGCAATATGGACACACTTCTGTGGCCATTGTTCCAGCCAACGTACATTCAGATAGGGCACCAGAAGGCCACAGGAAGTGCAAACTGTGCAATAAATACACTACATGGCAGTGTAAGGACCCCCCACTTTACACAAACTGCCAAGTATCATAGTTAGGGACCTCTAGACCACAAGATTTCATTTTTCAGGATGGTAGAACATTTTGACTGTACAAAACGAGTATGAACAATGGTCACTATAATGTAAATAGTTCAGTGGAAAGTGATCTATAAGGTCCCAGACACTTCAGTGTGATTCCATACAGCAGTGGCTACATCATAACTGAATTTAAGATTACTTGCATGCTTTTTTGCTGTGTTTTGCTAATAAAACTGAAGAAATTCAATGGCCGTTTTTTGTTTTTTTGGTTTATTATGGTTATTATGCCATATTCTACAGTCCAGAAATGTGGTTTGAGTGTCACACTTGATTAGCCTCAACTGTACTGAATCTGGGGATATGTGTTACTTCAGTGTCCTACCAGAAATGACTGCAATATTGGTTAAAATATAAAGATATCAAAAACGGCAATAAAAAACCCTAGGTCTCAGAGGGTTAATATTAATTAAATCCTCTTAATATTTTTACTGTAAACTGTTTTATGTATTTATTATCTATGAACTTCAAATGAAATATATGTGGGATAATATTTTAACGTGTACTAAATTATATGTATTCATCCTTATATGGATTACAATTGTCTAGAAACAGTGTAGCCGTTAGCAAAGGTAACTCAGATTTGGTAGCATCAATCTTCACCAAATGTAACAATATCTAAACAATAATGATCTGTGATTGTATATAACAATATTAATATTACTACATACTTAAGATGCTATCAAAGGCATAATATGTATGCAGATTCCACTGGATTTGCTAAGATAAGATAAAACAACAGCTCTAAAGATAGTGCTCACTGCGTTCCCGATTTTCTAATACATGACGTCACTTCCTGTTACTGACATCCGGTTATTCTATAAGTGACAAAACGAAATACCAAAACACCTAACAATAAGAAACTTCAGAAAAGAAAAGCAAGACTTTTAATAACTTAATCGTAACAGAAAAACAACGTTCTGCAATGATTGCGCCACATGATACTTGGTTTCACCACATGATGTTTTCAAGTTTAGTCAAATTTAAAGGCACAGAATTGACCACCTAAGATAAACAGTCATTCTTCCAACCAAAGACCACTATAAAATGTATCATGGAAATGTAGATTTGCAGATAAAACCTAATACTAATAGTTTTTTAAGTCATACCACATGACATCCAAATGTGGCAACTACATTCCAGCAGTTAAAAATATGCATTTCTTCCATATTTGAGAAAGACCAACTAACCCGTTAGATGTTTCTTTGGGTCCATGGCATGCACCTTTCTGATGTCAGTTTCTGTACTTGAATTGTTTTCAAAATAAAAATCCCAAAATTGCATTTTCTTGATGGTCTCACCAGATGATAGCTCATAAAATGAAAGTCTTCAGACAACATTCGTTTATATGTTATGATGAATATATAAATGCAGATGCTCTGCAATTTTGTCAATGAATAGAAAACATGTTTGAAATTATGCCAAATGGGGCAGGAGATACATCTCAATAGATTAGAAGTCATTTTAAACAAGTTCTCAAAATAGAAGTCATGGCTGGACGGTTGCACCGCATGATATTTTGACCCTTCAAACAACAGAAAAATTACCAATAACTAAAAGGTTTGGAAAGTTTAAGTGGGTACGTATATGGGAAAGGTATTAGATATATGTGTTGTCTTCTTATGTGTTTAGACATTTTTAAAAAGGCAAAAAATGCAGTTGGACAGAAAAAGTAGCCGTCACGTCATTGACCCATATATACAAATATGTATGTATATATAGGCACTATATATATTATATATATATATATATATATATATATATATATATATATATATATATATATATATACATACATATATATATTGATTAATTTTATATGGCTTGTTTTTGATTGGCCAAATCGACAAGGGCAAAAAAAACTTCAGTTATTTTTGTAATTTTTTGATGAAGCTGGAACGGGTTGGTGGGACCGTCGGAGCATTTGGTGGGGCATTAGCCCCCCGTTCTCATGCCTGGATTTGGCCCCACTCATGATAATAACTGTCAGACGCATTTGTTTCATAAATGGGTCGCTGTTTCTGCGGTCTCTAGGACAGCTTTCCCGTTCACAACCTTACGTGAAGTGAATATAATAGTAAACTGTATTGAATTCTGTTTTAATATGTATAGACTTGTAAAATGTTTTGCACAATGTACAGTGCTGTGAAAAAGTATTTGCCCCCTTACAGATTTCTTCTGTTTTTGCTTCTTTGTCACACTTACATTTTTCAGATCATCAAACAAATATTTATATCAGACAAAGACAACCTGAAGAATTACAAAATACAGTTTCTAAATGATGATTTAAAAAAATGGAAAAAAGCTATCTAACCCAACCTGGCCCTATGTGAAAAAGTAATTGGCCCCTAAACCTAATAACTGGTTGTGCCACCCTTGGCGGCAAAGACTGCAATCAAGCATTTGCGATAATTGGCAATGAGTCTTTCACATCGCTCTGGAGGAATTTTGGCCCACTCTTCTTTGCAGAATTGTTTTAATTCAGCCACATTGGAGGGTTGTCGAGCATGAACGACCCGTTTAAGGTCATGCCACAGCATCTCAATCGGATTTAAGTCCGGACTTTTAATAGGCCACTCCAAAACCTTCATTTTGGGTTTTTTGAGACATTCAGAGGTGGACTTGCTGGTGTGTTTCGGATCATTGTCCTGCTGCATAACCCAAGTGTATTGAGCTTAAGGTCACGAACTGATGGCCGGACATTCTCCTTAAGGATTTTCTGGTAGAGAGCACTATTCATGGTTCCATCAATTACGGAAAGTCGCCCAGGTTCTGAAGCAGCAAAGCAGCCCCAGACCATCACACTACCACCACCGTGTGTGACTGTCGGTATGATGTTCTTTTCCTGAAATGCTGTGTTAGTTTTACGCCAGATGTAACGGGACGCACACCTTCCAAATAGTTCCACTTTTGTCTCGTCAGTCCACACAATATTTCCCCAAGTCTTGGGGATCATCAAGATGTTTTTTGGCAAATGTGAGACGGGCCTTTGAGTTCTTTTTGGTCAGCAGTGGATTTTGCCTTGGAACTCTCCCATGAATACCATGTTTGCCCAGTCTCTTTCTTATTGTTGAATCATGAACACTGACCTTAACTGAGGCAAGTGAGGTCCGCGGTGCTTTAGATGTTGTTCTGGGTTCTTTTGTGACCTCGTGGATGAGTCGATGCGCTCTTGGAGTAATTTTGGTAGGTCGGCCACTCCTGGGAAGGTTCACCACTGTTCCATGCTTTCTCCATTTGTGGATAATGGCTCTCACTTTGGTTCGCTGGAGTCCCAAAGCCTTTGAAATGGCTTTGTAGCCCTTTCCAGACTGATAGATGTCAATGACTTTGTTTCTCATCTGTTCTTGAATTTCTTCAGATCGGGGCATGATGTGTTGCTTTTTGAGATCTTTTAGCCTACTTCATGTTATCAGACAGGTTCTGTTTAAGTGATTTCTTGATTCTACAGTTCTGGCAGTAATCAGGCCTGGGTGTGGCTAGTGAAATTGAACTCAGCTTTCCAAAAAATTTGGTTAATATCAGTTAATTCATGATTTAACAAGGGGGGTCAATTACTTTTTCACATAGGGCCAGGTTGGTTTGGGTGGCTTTTTTACCTTAATAAATGAAATATTCATTTAAAAACAGCTTTTTGTATTTACTCAGGTTATCTTTGTCTGATATAAAAATGTGTTTGATAATCTGAAACATTTAAGTGTGACAAATGTGCAAAACAATAAGTATCTGTAAGGGGGCAAATACCTTTGCACAGCATTGTATTTCTTACCTCAGAAATAACAAGTATTTTGTAGTTTCCGTCATAATTTGTCTTCAATATCATTTTATTTTTCTATCTTGAGAGCTAGCTTGCCTTGCCTTCGTTAGTGACACCAGTGACTGGCCATTCTACTTTTGCAAACAAAACACGGTACAACTTTCCATCTTGTATTTAGCAGTCACTTGAAATGATTTTTGTTGAAGATGTGTTTTTGTCAAACAAAAAAAAAAACTATGCCTAACTTTTTTTCTCTAAAATCTCTGTCATGTTCAAAACAATGTTTCTTTACAATACCTACTCAACATTTAGTATGGTATTTACAGTGAAGATCTAGTGGAAAGGGGGCGGAGCTGCTAATAGACCCAGAGACAGAGTTTGAGCAAAAGGTGCTACGTGCCCGCTCCACTTCCCAGCCCCTTTCACACCCACCCTGACTCATCAGCCATCAACATCTTCATCTCTTTCCAGCCATTGATCCACACAGTCAAGTCAACAATGTACGTGTGTAAAATGGATGGACCTGAGGTCAACATGCTCTCAACTCTCCATAAATCATTCTCTGGACAGACTGTGTAAATAAAGATAAAATAAGCTGGAGCATGAAGGTTGGTAAACGTACCCATACATGATGCTGTGTTGGAATGCTCCTTACAATGTTTCCTGTAAATTGTTTGTATTCTTTCTATTTTGTGGTTGTGCCTATTATGTTCCCCAAAATATTTAATACTTGACTTTAGATAGACAAAACTCGTATAATTCAAATATATTATCTCTTGTTGGAGGCAAAAGTAAAAAAGTAGTTTTTCAATAAAAAAAGATTAATTTCTAATTAGGCGGAAATTAAATATTTAATTTCTGCTGTGAAATCTTCCCAAAAGGTTTCAGCAAAAGATTTAGTTGGCAATTTTTTCTTTTGCCCATGATCACCAGGATGCTACCTTTCAGGAGATGTCAACACTATGCATGTGGTCCTTGTAGATATGGAGCTATATAATCAATTTATTTTGGGTGTGTAATTTTAGGCGGATTTCCAAATAGCCTCAGAGTAGAAGGGGTTAAATTCCATGACTTCCCCTAACCGGAGTAGACATTTAAAAATCGCATGACTTTTTTTTGTGTGTGTTGCGGTCATGGAACGTTGAGTTTCATGACCGCTAGGAACCCTGGACAGAAAGAAGGTAGTGATTTGGCAGTCTAAAATTGCCTATTTTCCACTTACCTGCTTGGCCAATCTGGACAGCTAGTTTGGTCAGCTTGCCCTGTAGAACAGACTTCTCAGCTTTGCCACTGGTGACTTCTGGCTCGTCAAGGACCTCGTTATCACTCAAAGGCTGCATTTCCATTCCGACCCCTTGCTGTGCAACTGCGGGAGGAAGTAACAGATAACACTAGAAACGCTGGGCCGCTAAAAAAAAACGCAATTAAAATAAGCACCAGTTCTACATTTATAAACATTACATCTTTCCCCTCTGATTGCTACTGGATAAGTGATATGTACATAGATATTTCTAGGGTTGGGTACGGAGAACCAAGTGGAACCGGTTAATGTAACGGTAGCCTCCAGCCAAACTGAAATTCATAGCCAACATAGCTAGCCTACATTTTTGCTAAACGTCTACATGGTTGACTCGTGTTCCATTTCAAGTCCGAAAACAAATTGTTCAATTACGCCGTGACTCGTGACAGCCTGACAATTGAACAAGGTAACTTTGAATGAGGAGCGCAAATTATGATGGAATAGTCTGCAAAATTAACATGTTAGTAGTTACGAGTAGTCCCAGAACCCTAAAGCCAGTAACGTTAAATAAATGGAATTTAATAACGCTATATAAGTACGCTAGCTAACGTTAGACTCATGGGAATAATGTTAACACCACATCCAAATTGTGAACAGTTTGACAAAGTGGGTCGAGAGACAGAATCTATCCTATTTCTCATGCATAGAGGTGGTAAACATAATCCAAAAGGTTTATTGGCCAATATTATGAAATAGATTTTAAATTAATTAGCCGTGTGTATGTCCATCTTCTCACTCTAGTATCAGTCCATGCCGATCTAGTGGACCACACGGATGCAATCTGTTAGAAGGTTCCAGATCTTGCAATCGTATGAAATTTCACAAAGGGCATATACATCCAACAGTTTGCTCTTTCTAGAATCCATCATGTTGTTCACACTTGGAGGCGGGTGGTAAGCATAACCCCAAATGTTTATAGGTCCTTCTTTTTAAATTTATTTTTAACTAATTAGCCATGTGTGTCCCATCCTCTCCCTCTAGAATCCTTTATTCAGTCCATTCAGGTCTAGTGAACTCCAGGTAACAGGGCTCAAAACTAACTTTTTTCTTCACCGTCCCTGAACCACCCCGAAAAAAAAATTTAACAGTCACAAAGTAAATGTAAATCGTCCCAAAATCAAAATGTTGTTTCTATACTTTGGTATTTTCATCTATACTTGTTAGCTGTTAGCAGCACAGCATATATAAATTGATTTGATTGGTCAAAAGGCTCTCAGGTGGAAAGATTTCACAATAATCATTTTGGAACATTACTATTGCTAGTCCTATAGAAAGTCACACTAAAAGATACAGGATTAATATGATTGATAAAAAAAATCCAAGTCGGCGCTGGACGCATGCAAAGGAGCATGCAGCTACCACAAGATCCCAAGGCCAACTCCCCAACACACAGCAACAGTAGGTCCCAGTGGTCTACTATAGTGGTCGCCAAAACTCACAATATTGCTCATCTGTAGCTTCTTAATATTTCATGAAGAATTATCAGCTACCGCAATTGATCAATTTCTGGCTTGATGTAATACATAATCATACATTTTCATATTGATACGCATAATTTATTATTATCATTTATATAATTCCTTAATAAAGGGAGATTTTTTCATTCCTGTGGGATATGCTAACAAGTCCATTTAAATTTATTGCACATTGATTATCCTGATAAAACCAGTTTGGCTGTAATGCTTTTTCATAAGCATGAGCTCTAACTTTTTTTGTTTTCTTGTATCCACTTTTACATCCAACCGATCTAGAGGGTATACTACGTGCCAAAAGGAATGTGATAACAAAAAATCTGGATACAAGCTTGTCCACATTTGTATAAATGGCAACATAGTAAGGAAAGGGAACCTACTTTCCTTTGTCGTCTTGTCAGGCTTCTTTTCCTCTTCTTCTTCCTCGCTTGCTCCGAGTAAACAAAAGATGATTCCAGTTTGAGAGTTTACACCAACGGCAGTGACCACCATTTTCCCTGAGCCTTCCATCACATGAGTGCCTGTAAACAGGTAAATAAATGGGAGCAGTTAAGTACTAAGGTTTAAGTTACAAGTTTTTTGTAACTTTTTGGATTTGTTTAAGCCATTGCATTACAGACACTGAAACTAATCCTGTAACATATATCAATTAAAGCTGCTTTTTTAAACACTACATAAACATAAATTTTTAGGAAACTGTATACGGTCAAACCCTTTTGAAACAAGAATTATAGAATAACCTTAATTTAATAGTTACCGGAATATTATTGCTACAGAAGTAACAAATCAAAGGTTTAGAGACCTGTTCCAGATGACATAAGGTCTAAAGGTTCAAGGTCAAGGTTATCTTTATTATCCTACTAGGGGAAAATTGGTTTGCAGCCATGGTTCATTGAACACATAAAACAACATTATTGACAACATAAGTCACTCATACAGCTACTACAGAAAACAGAAAATTCATTCCATTTAAGATGTAGAATTGTACAAGTGAACGAATGTGCAAATGTACAAAAATAGTAATAGAAATGCAGCCAGAGTGTTATCTACCTTTAAGCAGGGCAATAGCACTAGGGATAAAGGAAACGTGTAGTCTTTTACTCCTCCAAGTAGTAGCCCTGAACCGACGACCTGAAAGCAATAGCTCAAACTCCCTCTGGAGTGGATGGTCCTGGCTGTCCAATATGGCACTAGCCTTCCTAAAGTCCTGCTTTTTATAAATGTCCAAAAGATTGTCATGACTCCAGAAATCTTGATGGCCATTAGAACCAGATTGCAGAGTTTTTTTTGTGTTGGCCAGATTTAGGTTTCAGGTTACCACACAGCAATAAAAAAAGTTAGGAAAGATTCTATAAAACCACTCTAAAAGACAGCGTTTCCGCTTGTAACAGTTTGCCGTGGCGCACCGCCACAGCAAAATCCTTTCCACCACACCAAATGACTAAACATTGTTTGAAAGAAAACGAATACAATTTCTGTCCCTATTATTTTCTCAAAATATGTATTTTTAAATTTTTTGCCTAAATTCGCTTTCAACACAATGTTATCGATTGCTTTTTCTATTTTTATGAATTGCCTAGTAGGCTGCGGTCCATTCGTGCTCATTTGCTTTAGCATTGTGTGTGCTCTCTGTGGTGCTGAAAGAGCAGCACCGCTCACCCTAGTACAGGCTACAGTGGCGCGAAACTAAAGCTGTCAAAGCGCAAGCGGTTTTTGATTTATTTTCTTCAGCAGCAAAAGACGCTGCATAATTTTAAGGTTTGAAAAAAACTTGGCTGCCTGCATGCGGTTAAACATTAATAATTCATAGGCGTAGATTTAGGGCGGGACGGTAGGGACATGTCCCTACCAATGCCGAGGCACCACTGAATTGTCCGTACCAATAACATAGCAAAAGGCTTTCGTTAAGTAATTTTATCCATTCCACTGACCCCACAAAAGGGTTAACAGTAAACTTCGTTGACTTTTCTCCTCCCACCTCCGCATAAATAAATCGTTAATTTGTTTGGTTTAGCAGAGTCGCTCATCCAAATGTCACTCATCTAAATCATGCAGCAATCTGATGTTGCGAACCTGCGGCAATAAGGAAGCAGGCAGGGAGGACAACCTGGACAGTATAATAGTTTGTATTTGTCCGGCAATAAATTAGAACTAGCCAGCCTGCTAACGTTAGGGACCAGGGCCGGTTCTAGCCTGCCAAAGTTAGGTGGACTGCCAAATACACTGCTCAAAAAAATTAAAGGAACACTTTTTAACCCTCTGAGACCTAGGGTTTTTTATTGCCGTTTTTGATATCTTTATATTTTAACCAATATTGCAGTCATTTCTGGTAGGACACTGAACACATATCCCCAGATTCAGTACAGTTGAGGCTAATCAAGTGTGACACTCAAACCACATTTCTGGACTGCAGAATATGGCATAATAACCATAATAAACCAAAAAAACAAAAAACGGCCATTGAATTTCTCCAGTTTTATTAGCAAAACACACTGTGATACTTGGCAGTTTGTGTAAAGTGGGGGGTCCTTACACTGCCATGTAGTGTATTTATTGCACAGTTTTCACTTCCTGTGGCCTTCTGGTGCCCTATCTGAATGTACGTTGGCTGGAACAATGGCCACAGGAGTGTGTCCATATTGCCTCTCTGCTGTGGTGTTATCCAGTTGCACCCCACACACTTCAGTAGTGAGCAGCTCAACAAAGACCTGATGTGACATGTTGTTTTTGCACATACTTCTTTGTGGAGGATGAATGAATTGGTGACAGCAATGTCCAGAAAGTGGAAAGACGTAGGCGATTGTTGGGCTAAAAGACAGGAGCAGGAGCAGAGAGGTGCCTGCTGGTCTGTGCTGGAGGGTGCTTGCTGATTTACAGGGATGGCAGGCTTTGTTGCACTCTGTTGATCTTCAACACTAATAAAAAATTAAATAAAGAAATCAAAAATAAAAGAAATGTGTTACAACAATAACAGTAATAGCAATTCAGTTACAACATTTGTAATGAAATAAAACTTCATGCAGAGAACATGAACACAGACCCACTTTTTCAGGCAAGATTTGCATTTTACAACCCACCCCCATTCAGCCTAAATTTCACATTCTACCCTCTACACCCGACACCTTTGCAACCTCCCCCCACATTTACATTAGAATCAAGTTACAATGTTGGCTATCACAAAACATCAATTGCATATTATAATTCAAACGAAATTACAAACAGGTATCATTTGGAAAATTATAACGAGTTACCATGGCTATTTATCAATATCATGGACTATTGTGATAATAAAATAATCCCAGGTAAATTTGCTAAATCGCGCCAGGATGCTTACTAGGCTACACTTACTTTCAACACACCATCGGGAAACAATAACAGGCTAACATTCCTTTCAATAAAACATTGGTAATTAGTCACGTGCATCCAAATATTATTACAATTTGAAACTACTTACTTGTCCTCAAATAGATCTATTCCTTTTCTAAAATCGTCAACATCTTGGGATTATTGGCATGAGCGGCTGTATGAAAACGACGCGCTGTCTTCTCTCCTCACTTTGAAATATCCTCTCAATAGCTTCTTATCGAGTAAGTGTATCTTCTTCTAGACATAGTGGCTGGTAAAAGTAAAAAATACAGTTGTGTTGCGTCTCTTATCCGCTGTATGATCCAATATGACATGATGCCAATGGAAAGGGTTTATCTTCATTGACATGCAGGCTGTGTCGACGGTCGAATGATTATCGTCGTAATTCTTTGGAGTAAACACTGGGAACTTTAAATCACGTGACCTAAACTATTTAATGATGTCATAAAACCCCGCGAAAATATCACTAGAACAATGGTTTGTGTTGGTAAGCGAGGGGCAACGCAACCTATGATAGGCTACGTGCAAGCAACATTCCCTACTTTTGTAGATCTGTGGAAAAGTATGCGAACAACTTACATCGACCAAAATGGTCTTTAATTAAAGCTACAGGCCTCTAGTTTAAAATTAAAAAAAGAAATTGTCTCTAAATCAAATAGTTCGTTTTTTATTCAAGATTTTGTAGCGGATGACTGATGAGCGCGCCGGCGCGTCCCTCGGTCTCAGAGGGTTAATCAGAGTATTGCGTCAAGTCAATGAAACTTCTGGGATATTGATCTGGTCAGATAAGTACCAGAGGGGGTTGTTAATCAGTTTCAGCTGCTTTGGTGTTAATGAAATTAACAACAGGTACACTAGAGGGGCAACGATGAGACGACCCCCAAAACAAGAATGGTTTTCCAGGTGGAGGCCACTGACATTTTTTCCCTCCTCATCTTTTCTGACTGTTTTTCACTAGTTTTGCATTTGGCTAGGGTCAGTGTCACTACTGGTAGCATGAGGCGATACCTGGACCCTACAGAGGTTGCACAGGCAGTCCAACTCCTCCAGGATGGCACATCAATACGTGCCATTGCCAGAAGGTTTGCTGTGTCTCCCAGCACAGTCTGAAGACCATGGAGGATATTCCAGGAGACGGACAGTTACTCTAGGAGAGCTGGACAGGACCGTAGAAGGTCCTTAACCCATCAGCAGGACCGGTATCTGCTCCTTTGTACAAGGAGGAACAGGATGAGCACTGCCAGAGCCCTACAAAATGACCTGCAGTAGGCCACTGGTGTGAATGTCTCTGATCAAACAATCAGAAACAGACTTCATGAGGGTGGCCTGAGGGCCCGACGTCCTCTAGTGGGCCCTGTGCTCACTGCCCGGCACCGTGGAGCTTGATTGACATTTGCCATAGAACACCAGAATTGGCAGGTACGCCACTGGTGCCCTGGGCTTTTCACAGATGAGAGCAGGGTTACTCTGAGCACATGTGACAAACGTGAAGACGTGACAGACATCTGGAGAAGCCGTGGAGAACGTTATGCTGCCTGTAACATCGTTCAGCATGACCGGTTTGGTGGTGGGTCAGTGATGGTCTTGGGGAGGCATATCCATGGAAGGACGCACAGACCTCCACAGGCTAGACAACAACACCCTGACTGCCATTAGGTATCGGGATGAAATCTTTGGACACATTGTCAGACCCTACGCTGGTGCAGTGGGTCCTGGGTTCCCACGCTCGCCTGACCTAAATCCAATAGAAAACCTCTGGGACATTATGTTTCGGTCCATCCGACGCCGCCAGGTTGCACCTAAGACTGCCCTGGAGCTCAGTGATGCCCCGGTCCAGATCTGGGAGGAGATACACCAGGACACCATCCATCGTCTCATTAGGAGCATGCCTCTACGTTGTCAGGCATGCATATAAGCACGTGGGGGCTATACACAGTACTGAGTACCGTTTTGAGTTGCCGCAATAGAATTTCAGCAAAAAGGACTAGCCTGCCGCATCATTTTAAAGTTTTTTTTAATTCTTATCATAATAATTGTTGACAAGCGGGGGCCGTTGGGACTGCGGGGCCCCCCGGTATACTTTACGGCCCTGAGTTCACGACAACCTTTGCTCAAATCCAACAAGACAGGACATCAATCAGCCAAGCAAAGTGGATGGAGCGTATGACCGTTCATTTGAGTTTAGTGTGGATGACTCTGTAGTCGTTTAATTGCGATTTCATGACATTTTCAAGCCATGGCAGCAATAATTTTGCGGCACCGGCAGCCCGCCCCTGCTGAATGTACATAGCGGAAACACCGTAACTACTTAAAGAGAGAGGCTGTTCCATTATAGAATGTGAATATATGATCATGATTTAGAGAAACTCAAAAATGAATGGAAATATTGTTTCTCCAAACATTATACTCTAATAATGAAGCATTGTTAAAATGTTAAGTATGTTAAGGAATGATATTAATTGTAAGATAATACACGGACGGTCTAACCACATGACATTTTTAAGGCCGTCTGCTATTCATCTTGCTTAAAAATCATTAAATTCCATACAAAATGTTTTTGTATAAATGCATTTATACACAACATTCCAAATGTTTGAACAATTGCCAAAGATATCCTTATTTTCTGTATTTAAAAATCCTTATCCGTCATTGACCCCATTTAGTTTCATATTTTGTTTGTGTTTACAAGGTAGAGATAACTGATAATAGAAGATAGATAGATAGATAGATAGATAGATAGGATAGAAATAGAATAATAATTCAGATACATAAAGAATTAATACGTTATAGATCTGCTTAAGTAAGCGCTCCCCCTTCAGAGAAGAACTAGCATGAACACCTGAGATCATTGGTGAAGAAAGAGGTCTACCTGAAAGCAGCATTGGATCTCTGTCTGGTGTCTTTTTCATGTGGTCTGATTCCCCTGTGAGAGAACTCTCGTCAATCTTTAGATCATTGCCTTGGACGAGTATGCCATCTGCAGGCAGGAGGTCACCTGGAATAGAAAAGATGGCTTTCATATAAACTCTTACTTGCACCCTAGTTGTTGATGATGCATATTTTGTACTGCATATTCCTTATTGTTTCCAACATAATTTCCACAAATGAATTCTGTGGTACATTATGGTCATGCAAATCAGCAAGGAGCACCTGCATTGGTGCTGCAGGGTGGGTGACTTATAATGGGGTGACTTCCACTTTTAAGAAATAGTTACCTCTAAAGTCAGGCAGAAACAGAAGCTTAAAGAGATACTGTTTTGGATATTTTATATTTCCATGTCTACCGCAGTTGTACCAACATGTCCAGATGTACGTTTTCCCATTTAGCATCCATGCTAACTTAAGAACTTTCTAGCAATGCTATCCTTCATCGGTTCCTAGGCAGACGGTTTGCTTTGAAGCTAAACAGGAAAACGGATTTACTCAAAAACAGCCCAAACAATATTGACTAGGCGGGACAAATCCGGTAGACAAGGAAATAAGGCTAAACATTCAAAATAGTGAACTATGCTTTTAAATATGTCTATAGCATAGCTTCCTTGCATAAAAAGCCACAAATAATATATATATATACATATATGTTAATCCCATTAAATTATCATTGGTTAATTTCTTCATTTAAGAGCATGCCTGCTAAATATTAAGTAGGGTCAAGACAGGGATTTCTTTTTGTAGGCTATTTACTTGCAATAGGCAATGATATGTTTCACTGAACCTGAATTTAGAAATACCCTACTGAAATTGTCCCTTAAGCAAAAATGTACAGACAACATAGAAAAGTAAGGCACAAGAAGTGGATTGAGTGTGAGAGTAAGCGATGCAGGTTAAAAGGGAAAGGTGAAGCAATATTAGACAAGTATAATCTCTTCTGGTAAAAGAGGCCAGATTATCCTTCGCTACAATTTGTCTAACCTAAGATGATTTACCATATTTTATTTGTGCAATATCTCCAACAACGATGTCAGCCACAGGTATTTGGATGACTTCCCCTTTACGGACAACAGAAAACCTTTGCTCATCCGCAATGCGATTCTGTAGACCACGGAACTGTTTCTCTTTACTCCAGTCATTGAAGGCTGTGACAAGGACAACACAGACAACTGAAAGGAGGATTGCCGCACCCTCAATCCAGGCCGACTCAGATTCACCCTCTTCATCCACACCTGCTGCTGCTTTGCCACAGCCTGCAAGAAAAAAAATATGATAAAGAGCGCGAACAAATAGGTTTTCTATTCTGTAACCAGGATAACTGAAATTTGCTTTTTTGGACCTGGATCGTACCAGAAGTATTAAAGCAAAATTGCTCGTTGAAAAGTTTTCAACAATTTTGGCAAAGTCACTGACAAATTTAGAGCTAGAGCTTTAAAAAGTACAGCTATTGATACATAAAAAAAAAAAATCCAACCAACCTATTGATAACAAGTATACATAGACTGAATCATACAAATACGTAATATGTCCTTACCAAAGAAATAATTAATTAAAATGTGTTTGTTCAAACTCTTTAGAAATGCAACTACTTTTATGATGCATCAGGGTGATTAGTAGCACATTTTGTTTTTGTAAAGTTCTTGAGCTTCTTTTATTTATTAAACCTTGATAGGTTGATCTTCATTTTTGCCAAATGGCAAGTAATACAGAGTCAAAGTCAAAATACCTTATGGTTGTTCAGTTACACACATGTGCATAGCCTACTTTGAATATTATCTGTTTTACCCACATAACAGGCATATCTTTCATAAATCAAAAAAATGATCTTAGGACATTTCTTTCATTCTGACCATAGAATTACAGAATCTACTCAGTGACGGTTCATGGTAGATATGGATGTATCGACATGCTCAGGAAAGCAAGCTTAATAAAATTCAAGTAAAATTCTGATAATTTTTTGAGATATAAAATACTTTATGGTCTATGGGGCTTAATCAATTTAATTTATGTTTCAACAATGCTTAATGGTACAAATATTATGGAGGTGGTAAAATACTGAGGGGAGTACACTGATTAAAGCCATCACGGTACATTTTGATTGCATTTATGCTTGTTGGAATATAAATACTTAAGGCTTATGAACATCCATAATAAGCTGATATGTGGTAACGTATGTACTAGGCATGCACGATATACCGAAAATACCTTCACACAGTGTTTGTTCATGCTCACGATGTGCTTTCAAATACCACCATATTTTTCGTTATGTTTTTTAGTGAATTCTCTAATACCAATAAACACGTTGAACGTTTCAATTTCAGTCCAATTTATATGCCTGCTTTTCATTGTCATTTAACAGCATCTCCTTCGAAACACAGATATATAATAATCATAACATGCACGAACATAAACCGTCCCAAACATCGACTGCGTGAAAACAGTCCATTCATAATATGCCACTCTGGATTCAACAGGTTTAGGCTACTCACAGTGCTGCAATGGCTTGTGAAGTGTAGTCATCATCAACTCATCTCATTTTGTAGCGATTCCGTTTCTATAGCCCTATATCCCGCATTTTGTTTTGATATTCACAACATAAGGTAATTGATCTGTTCCAAATCCAAAGTTTATCACAACTTACAAAACAATTTCTGATGCAATTCAATAACAGTGTTTAAGGGGTTAATTAAACACACTTTACGTTTCCAGTCAGCAATCCGTTTCCCGTGCCAGACAAACCAATCGGATGATACTCGTATGAAGTGGATTTTCAATAAACTTTTACTAAAGTAAAAACCAGTTTTGTTTAAAGACAAGTATGTTGTAAAATGTACAATACATTGAGATAATATGTTCATAGCTATTTCACTATAAAGCCAAGTTTTAGGTCCACTTGTTTATGTAGCGTATGTATGTATGTATGTACGTATGCAAATAGGTTATATCCTTACGCTGTTCCGAGAAATAACTTTTATTTGGCTATATTGTGTCTGTTTAGTGTTAATTTGCATTTAGTGAAAAATAGGAATAATATAACAATGCTATAACGTTATAGGTCACAGACGAAATAGTGTCACTTTGGCAAATGTCAATACAAATGAGACTTCTTCCAATGCCACGCTGCCAATCTCCGGGAGATTTCTTCTTTTATTAACATCGTCATAATACTCATACTGCGATATATTTTGACAACTAAATGGTGGGTATGAAAACAGCCATACTGCCCAAACCCAGTATGTACTAGTATCACAACATCCTTTTTTAGATTTAAAACATATCAGGCTGACTAGTGTCCTCATATAAACCCTGTAATTGCTGCACAATCATTTTTTATTTAACCTTTTTTAACCAGGAAAGAGCCACTGAGATTAAAAATCTATTTTGCAAGGGTGTCCTGGCCAAGATAGGCGGCACCACAAAATAAAACAAGTGATTACAAAACAGGCACACAAAAACGACCACACTACAATAAATAACCAATGAACCAGCCACATATCGAAAATGTCAATTAAAACATTTACACCATAACGATTTTCTCTCCAGGTCCTTTAAAATGGATTTAAAAGCAGGCAGACAAATCAGATCATTAATTTTTAAAACATTTTGCAACATATTCCAGTCTGAGGGTGCACTGTTCATGAAAACCTTTTTCCCCACTCACTGTACATTGGGTCCATTGAGTCTGACAATGTGTAAAAGTCGTGCGACCACAGAGTACTGTCCAGCACTCTTCTGTGATGTGTAAAAACTAGAGATGCACCGATACCACTTGGTGGTATCGATATCGGGCCGATACTGGGCTCAAGTACTCAGATCGGGTATCGGAAAATATTACCATATGAATGTCCAATACTTATGCTAAATTATAGTTTTGAATCTCAGCGGGACAGTCAATTGTTAAATGAACGTTATAATAAAAAATGGCGATGACGTGAAAGCAGCACTTCAGTCACAGCCATGTTTCAACTAAAAACCTATCTTGGAGAAAGACAACACACTCTGGTACAGAGCAGACAAAATCCGTCTCCCAGCCTTGGCAAATTTGCAAACACCATTCATTTATATAGCTATAGCGTTCCTATCATCTGCACCATGCAGCGGAAAGCGAACGGCTAGTCAGCTGAGCGCAGCATCTCGTTGTTGGCGACAGGAGATACAGACTGTGTATGTAACCTAGTGAAAACGCAGATGCTTTACGTTTATAAAAAACAAAACGTTGTTTCTTTGACATGAATGACACGGAGCATATTTGCTTTCTTTCTCATGTTTCAAGCCAACACCATAGAACCTTGCCTTAGTGGTTTAAAAACTACAATTTTGATTTGTAAAAATGCTTCTGAATTGCGTTTGGCTAAATATATTATTTAGTTCCCTTAAGGTAGTCTTAAGAAAATCCAAGATGTTAATTATATAAAGTAGCAGACGAAATCAGAAAAAAAGTTATGTTACGGCCGTGTTCTGCGCTGTTCTGTTAGAGCTAAACCGTTGTCGTTCACCTTCGTTAATATAAGGGTGGTCGCATCAAAACTAGCCTAATGAATTTACATTTACACAATACATTTAAACAAATATATATATGTATACATATATATATATATATATATTATACAGTCTACAGACAATTTGTTATTCATTATTGATGTATTATTCATTTAGCCTACTACGAATGTTGAATTAGAAAGTAGGTTTATTCAGGCTGCATGTGATTTGGCAATCATGTAAAGTACTGGTATCGGGACTTGGATCGGCGAGTACTCAAGTTTAAGTATCGGTACTGGTATCCGTCACCCAAAAATGGTGTCAGTGCATCTCTAGTAAAAACCTAGGTAGGATGGGAGCAGACCAAGAATTTCCTTATACATAAAAGAGTTGCCACAGCCGACCATCCTACCCATGAGTAAAGTTTACAGTGGTGAGTGAGTGCTTTGCAGTTAGTGATTAATCTAAGGGAAGCATTATAAGCTGTATCAATCATATGCAGAGCCTGTACAGAGGTATGCATATACAAAAGATTCCCATAATCCAGCACAGATAAAAATGTAGCAGCAACAAGTCTCTTTTTCACATTGAAGTAAAAACACATCTTGTTCTTAAATTAAAAACGTAATATAAGACTAGTTTTTTTCTAAATATTTAATATGTGGCTTCAAAGTAAGGGAATCATCTAACAGAATTCCCATAAATACGAACTAGAAAATACAAATGCGATGTGATGTGTCAGTTATTAGACTGACCGCCTTGGCGCGCAGAAGTGGACTGCATTCCAGACACTATTTTTTTACAGGGGACGCTTTCTGCTGCTAGATTGGCAGTGCCGCTCATTCATAATTTAATGGCGGACATATACTGTACGATGACTAAGTACTAACGTTTAGTTTCATTTTTGTTCTCTAAGTTCTATATTAGAATTATTTTCTTGTATGAAAATATAATATTATAATATATTATATAATGTATAGTATTAAAATCACTTAATCTTAAACGAAGTGGATTGAGGGTCAGCCAAATAGCGAGGTG
Organism: Galaxias olidus; assembly: GCA_026901105.3. Taxonomy (NCBI): domain Eukaryota; kingdom Metazoa; phylum Chordata; class Actinopteri; order Galaxiiformes; family Galaxiidae; genus Galaxias; species Galaxias olidus. The sequence continues at coordinate 73,541 of JAPMUY010007549.1, read as the reverse complement.
TAAAACTCTTACTGTAACAGCTTGGGCCTGACAATTTATTGCATAATTTTTCTATTCTTTCACATGCATCTCAACACACTATTCATTTAAAGGTGCGGTATGTAGTTCTACAGAATTGGGGAAAAATTGCAAGAATTTGAATCACAACACTCAAAAAGGCCAACCTCCTGAGTCTTTCGTCCCTCCTATCCCTCTCAATGGCCCATCCCACACATGCCTGTGCGTGCTCGGACTTGACTTCATGAGCCTGAGCAAGGCAGTGTTTCATGAATCATGTGTATGTTGGGCATATTTTTGGTTCTCACCAACAACACATAAAGCAATGTCTTATTCCGAGGTGAGAAACAAAAGAATCTCGAACGTCTGATCTATCTAAAACAGAGTGGTTCACACCAAAGCAAGGAGCACAGAAACAAATGACCGTTTCCATAGTAACAACATACAGTTCGCTAACGTTAACAAAAACAATTTCAAAATTTTATTCCCCTTTCCCCTATTAGTATGAGCTAGTGCATGACAATCGTTTTTATTTAGCTGTGATTGGCACCATAGCTACTATACGTTGCCGAGTATATACAAATACAACGTATGCATGTAAACAAATAATGCCTTTTTAACATAAATCTGGCGCGATACTCCCTAACCTTCTAAAACTGCACTTAGCAATTTGACAAGCCAAGTCTTTTGCGACGACATGCAACAACTTCTGCCGCCTTGCAACTACTTCACACTGCTGCTACTTTTGTAAGCGAAGTGAATTGTAACAACAAGTTTGTTTGGAGGGTGACGCTGTAAGCAGGCATTTTACCTAAGAGTGTGCACGCGAGGCGATTGACATGCAGATAACCCTTGCTCCTTGCAAAAACTCTCCTGATTGGTTGGGGATAGGCAGGCATCCCTAGATTTTTTAAAAGCTGAATACAGGGCTCAGGGCGCTCATATATAGCGCACCTTCTCTCTGAGCATTTGGTTTAATGATATCCTCCAGGAGGTATGTAATAAATGTTAAAAAAAAAAAAAAATTTTTTATTTATTGCTAGAAATTCAAACTTACATCCTGCCCTTTTAATTACCAGAATCATATTGTAGAAATAAATGTAGTTTATGGGAAATGGGCAATAATATGAAGGCACGGTTGATGCGACTCAAAATTTTACGAATCTATTCAATTAGAATGCATTTAATGACAATGTAATGCAATATCTTCTATTCATACTAACAGCGTACCGCTACGGCACAATCCATTCCACCTAACTGTAGGGAGATTTGTCTTACTGCTTCTTGTGTAAATTATGCTTTAGCAATTTTTATAGATTATCAATTAATTCCTAAATTAATATTATAATTGATCAAGGTGATGAACTGTAATTACCTAGGTACGGAGCACCACCACACGGAATTTAGCCTAAGCACGGCTCTGCGGGAAACCGAATCTTTATCATTAATTTAATAATGTAATAGTTAACGTTTCAATCTCAATTCTGAAGTAGTGAGGTACTTTTACGAGAATAAATTATTATATGAAACCGAAGCGACACAGCTGGGTTAATGCAAAGTAATTCTATTTATTTACTAATCTAAAGAAAACATGATAACTACGTTACTACAAAGAATGACTAAATGATAACGTTAATAAACTAAAACGGTTAGTAGGCATTTAACGCCATGGTTAGAATCTAAACATACACAGTATAACAGTTAAAATATGGACCAGATTACTCCAAAACACAACACAGCATTTACTATAGCATCATAACACTCAATGTTATGAATAGCATGTGTTTACGTTACTGTGAGAAGACAGTCGGAGCTGTGACAATGAATCAATTTGGTTCTAGGCCTGTGGCGGCTGGACCAAAGTGGAGAAGTTGTCCGTGGTTTTAGTGGTAAAGTTTTGAAACGCAGTTCGCTGTGTGAAGTTTGAAAGTTCTGAAACTTAGTTCGTTGTTTGAATAAAGGTTTCTTTGCTCTTAAGTTGAAGTCTGAAGTTACGTTTGAAAGTGTGGCATGGGTTTTCCGGCCTATAGTGAGGTCAAAAGCCCAATTCCTTTGTTCTGAAGGTTTCTTGCTGGACCGCGTGATTCAAGGAAAGAGGGAGTGCGATTATTTAATCCGTGGCAACAACTAGGTGGCCTCCCAGGTTACTTGCGGATGTTTAAAAGCATATCTTCCTGTTCGAGAAAACAATTTATAGGATGTTTAGAAAGGGGATGTCCAGAAGGTGGCCTGGGTCACCTGGTTGGCCGCATGCCAATGGGCACAGGTGTAAATTCTCTCACTTGATAAGATCAGTTTACCTTACAATGTAGTTTGGTTTCTATTTATGCTTATACACCTGGAGTATGTTCTATATAACGTCTGCAAAGCTTATGACATTTCATTGTGAACATTTCAATACCAAACAAGACTATGCTGGCTAGGACGGTTCATTTAGAAAAGACAACTCACGATATATAATTATTAGAAATACAAACAATTGATATTACAGTTTCTTCTTGTTGTCAATGTCCAATAATTTCATTGAATGTTCTTTAGGCAACAATTTCTTAATCCCAATGTATTAATCCTTATAGTTGCAGCTGTGTGCTGTTTTGTCTAAATCTATGTTACTTTGTGAGAGAAACATGCTGGCCCCCCTGGAGTGTTCACAAGGGCCATTTTGGCCATCTTAACCAAAGGGAGGGGGATGGGGGGATTTGGTGATTGGTTTCCCTACAACACCAAATGACTAAACATTGTTTGATAAAAAAACGAATACAATTTCTGTCCCTATTATTTTCTTTTTGGCCCTAAATTCGCTTTCAACGCAGTATTATTGATTGCATTTTCCTTTTTTATTAATAGCCTAGTAGGTTGCGGTTCGTTTGTGCTCATTTGATGGCGGTGTATGTTCTCTCTGTGGTGCTGAAAGAGCAGCGTCACGCACCCCAGTAGAGGCTACATGATGATTGATAGATGGGGCAGCCCAATGGGGAGCTGCCACCTGCAGATAGGGAGGATAGTGAAGGGGAAAACGGAAAGGAACACAAGAAAACCCATACACACACAGAACAATACAATAAGGACACAGAACACAGTGGGGGATGTAACAGTGGTGTCAAAGCGCAAGCTGGATTTTTTTTTTTCAGCAGCAAAAGACAGCAAAAAAGCATAATTTTAAGGTTTTAAAAAGAAACCTGGCTGCAAGCATGCAGTTAAGCATTAATGGGCATAGGCGTAGATTTACGACGGGACGGTAGCATGTCCCCCTTCCAATGCCGAGGGACCACTGAATTGTCCCTACCCATAATATAGCACAAGGCTTTTATTAAGTCATTTTATCTATTCCACTGACCCTACAAAAGGCTTAACAGTAAACTTCGTTGACGTTTCTCGTCCCACCTCCACCTAAATAAATTGTTAATTTGTTTGGTTTAGCAGAGAGTCGCTCATCTAAATCGTGCAAGTCTGATAGTAGTAGTAGTAGTAATAATAGATAGTAAGAGTTAGGTGAGCTGCCACATATAATAAGTGGGCAATTTCTGTAACAGCCAGTTTGATACATAGCCGAGTAGGTAGAGAAGCGGGCTAGCAGTCAGAAGATTACTGGTTTGAAACTCGGGCCAGCTACACAATAAAATAAATTATGCAAATTACCCAAATCTTCCTTTATTTAAGCAGCTTGTGCCACTGCATCTCCAGGCAGCCTTTCAGAAAATAGCCAGCCAGTTTAGCAGTTTATTTAATTCTGTGCTTATAAAACAATCTCAAGCTGGTTTCATTTCAGTCCTTTCTAGTTTCCTTTCAGTATCTCTGCTAACCAAGCACCGCAGGACTTTACTGCCTCCGTTGTAACATAGTCAGCGCTTGGTTCAGATTGTCATTCGCTAAGCGCAGCATCTATGTATGGCAGCATCGCTAGTTATACAGCCAAAAAAAAACTGTCGTCCCGGGGATGTCCCAGGGAAGATCACCTTCCGTCCCAAACACATTTTCAAAAATTATAGATAGCTTTTAAATTAATAATACATCAATAATGAATAGCAAATTGTCTGTAGACTATATAATATATATATATATTTGTTTAAATATAAGAATATAATTTGTTTTAACCTCCAAATCTGCCGCTGCTTCTTTGCGTAGAAAGGAGCCAGTTGAGGTGGTTCGGGCATCTAGTAAGGATGCCACCTGGCCGTCTCCCTAGGGAGGTGTTCCAGGCACGTCCAGCTGGGCGGAGGCCGCAGGGCAGACCTAGGACCAGGTGGAGGGATAATATCTCCACACTGGCCTGGGAACGCCTTGGAATCCCCCAGTCAGAGCTGGTTAATGTGGCCCGGGAAAGGGAAGTTTGGGATGCCCTGCTGGAACTGCTACCTCCGCGACCCGATCCCGGACAAAGCGGATGAAGATGATGATGATGATGATGATGATGATATTTGTTTAAATTTATTTTATATTGATTAGGCTAGTTTTGATGCGAATAACCCTTATACTAACAAAGGTGATCGAACGACAACGGTTTAGCTCTTTTTAACAAAAAGCTGCATCTGCGTTTTCACTAGGCTACACACACAGTCTGTTTCTCCTGTTGCCAACAACAAGAGGCTGTGCTCAGCTGACTAGCCTTTTGCTTTCTGTAGGCCTGCTGTACGGTGCAGATGATAGGAAAGCTATAGCTATATAAATGAATGGTGTTCGCAAATTTGCCAAGGCGAGGAGACGGATTTTGTCTGCTCTGTACCAGAGTGTGTTGTCTTTCTCCAAGATAGGTTTTTAGTTGGAACATGCCAGTGACTGAAGTGCTGCTTTCACGTAATCGCCATTTCTTTCATTAGAACGTTCATTTAACAATTGAGTTTCCCGCTAAGAATTAAAACTATAATTTAGTATAAGTATCGGCCATTGATATGATAATATTTTCCGATACCCGATCCGAGTACTGGAGCCCAGTATTGGCCCGACACCAATACCACCAAGTAGTATAGGTGCATCTCTAATGCGCATACAACGCATATGGTGCTTGAGGAGCGCTTCCAGCTTGGGTTAGTAATAGACTATTTCTGGCAGAGAGCACTGAATAATTCCTATGTGCGCATTCAACGCATTCAGTGTACGGTTGATCTGCTCTCACAAATGAGCTTTTATGTCTTTGTTGTGATAAGTTTTTGTCTGATAGTAGTTAAAACTTCTGTTAGAGATGAAAGTAACCAGATACATACTGTTCATACTGCTGAAAACAAATATGTTATTGATTTCAAATGGTTTAGGCTTCATGAACTAGATATGAAACAATAAACAAGTTAATTTAATTTAGATATAATCTGGATGTTTTAATTTTTAGGAATCATATTTTTCTGTATCGTTTAGTGTGACTTTTTTTATAGGGCTAGCAATAATAATATGCCATAATGATATTGTGAAGTCTTTCCACCTCAGAGCCTTTTGACCAATAAAATCTATTTATTTATGCCTCTAACAACTTACAAGTATAGATGAGAATTCCAAAGTATAGAAATAACATTTTGATTTTGGGACGGTTTACATTTACTTTTGGACGGTTAAAATAGTTTTTCGGGACGGTTCCGGGACGGTGGTGATCAAAGTTAGTCTGGAGTCCTGCTGTGGACACTGGAATGGAATCGATAGGGTTAAAACTGTGGGCATAGTTAAGGCACCAAAAATAGGCCTAATAATAATAATAAGAAGAAGAATATGACTTTGAGATAACAAGACGTGTGCGCCATCACTGACTCATCACATGATTAACCCTCTCAATGACTTTGTCCTCAAGAGTGACCACTGAAGGATATTCTGAGACTTACTCTTGGCATTTGAAAACACCATGAGCTTGGTCTTGTCAGCATTGATAACGAGCTTCAGTTAAGCTAAGGTATTCTGGACAACATTAAAAACACTTTGCAAGTGGTCAACAGCTACAGCTGGCGTTGACGCACAACAATAAACAACAGTGTCATCTGCATAAAAATGTAAATTTGCATTTGTCACATCTAACCTAGGTCATTAATATAAATGGTGAATAAAAATGGGCCAAGCACAGGGTCGTGACGAACACCCTTGCAGACAGACAAAACATCAGAGCAAAACCATCATATTTGACACACTGAGAAATATCACTGAGGTAATTTGAGAACCTACCAACTGCTTGCTCTAATAACCCTTTGTTAAAAAGCCTCTACTTAAGGATATTGTGGCCAACTGTGTCAAAGGCTTTAGATAAATAAAAGAAAAAAAAAAGGTGCACAATGTTGTTTTTTATCAAGTGCATGGGAGATGTAATTTACCACCTTTATATCTGCCGTAATGGTGCTATCATTTTTCCTGAACCCTGATTGAACTATCGATAACATAGCATTTGAATATAAAAACTGTTTGAGTTGCTCACTGATCAAACCTTCAAGGATTTTGGAAATGATTGATAATTATGTGATGCGTGATGACGCATCACATCTCGTTATCGCAAAGTCATTTCATATACTGTTATCGTAAAGTTTTATTATTTTTATTGTCATGATTTTTGGCGCCTTAACTACGGTCGCAGGTTTGAGTATTTGGCTTACATTGCAACGCCAAAATGTCTATTTGAATGCCATGGAGTGTGCTTGTACACAGCTAATTAATCTGTCCACTAGTTATTTTTTCATAAAAACCTTTACATGCTTAATTTGCCCATAGACAATAAATGGGGAAACAGATTTAGGCCCTCTGTTGGACTTTATGCTCCCCTCCAAGTGAGAGTAGTATGGACGCACGATAGCTCTACAAGTCAAACCAGGTTTGTTGTAATTCACCAGATTCCACCGGCACAAACCCACAAACAGGCAACATTGACAAGACACTGCGCATAGAATGTGAGTTAAGTTGTATTTGTTCAACGTTAAAAATAATTATGGTGCCTTGAATTGGAAAACAAAGTGAACCAAAGTTAGCTAGCCGAAAGTGTGAGTTGCTATATGACCGTCTCAAATGCACCATTTAGCGTGTTATGTCTAGCTTGCTTCCAACTTCATTTGTTAATCAAAATCGGCGTAGCAGGATTGGAACGGCCAAATCCAACATTACAGCTGATTGAAAAACTGGGCTATTGCGACTCAGCTGCGCCTCTTTAGTGATACCAAGCTAAAACACAACATTGAAAAAGATAAACAACTAACACAACTCAGGATCATTATGTAAAGTGCAACAGGCATTTATAATGTAGGAACGGAACGACCTGAAATGCTGAATTGTCTGGCTGAACAGTAAAGGAAAATCAATTGAAACTTGGGCACATGAACCATTACAAAACATCGTTAGTTATGAAAATGAAGATACTGCATGGTTAATAATGCAGCAAACTGGCAAGCAGCAGTTTCATAAAAACATTTATTAAAATGGTAAAACGAATACCCTATTAAACAAGCATTTACACTGAAGACAGCACTACTATTGATTTAATGTCGCAGGGCTGTACAGTGCGACAGTTTTGATCGCATGCTACTTAAAATTATTCGGTGCAATTCGAAGAGAGCCTATGTAGTGGGTTGCGCTGGTATCCATTCATTTGAACGTAACACTAACTAAAACATAGTTACAAGTAAACCTAATAATCCACATGCTCCGACTGCTGCTTCTACATTGACGAGATAGTGTTTTTTGTGCCAGTGTTGTTAATAATAATATTTGCATGTTGTGCATATCCATGCGAAAGGTCCCGTCACATAAACCAAATATGTTAAGCCTGCACCAGTCGCCCTTAAACATATAAATCAGTTAACCAACTAACGTTTGCCATGACTACAAGTTGTAAGATAAGAATATATTTTAGATAGACATCGTGGTCATGTTTACGTTATGTAACCTAATCTCTATTTATGGCGGACAATAGAACGCAATATTTTTACCAAAAAAATCAATTGAAAAGAATGCTTGTTTTGCCTGTTGAGGGCTACATTGAAGCTTGCGTTCTAAATCACAAAACACCGACTGCTATCACCCTGTCCATTTTAATATAACTACGCGATAAAATAATATTATGTGAAACAAACCATACATTCATTCTTGTAGTGAGCATGTGTGCCTTCAGCTGATTCTATTTGTATTCTGATAGGTAAACGGGAAGTTGTAAATTATTTGAGAATTTTGTTTGCTTCACCTACATGCCTGAATATAAGGGCAACTTGATTTCAGTCATTTAAAAATCCAATTCAAAGCCTCTGGTATACACAGTAAAGGTTTAATCAAAATCTGAAGATAAACAGTCTTCGTCCGATATGAGGTAGAAAATGACCACAGCATTTTCTAAAACACCATTGTAACCTATGGGATTTTCCCAACGTACTGTAGACATGTCGTAAAAGGCCTAGAGAGGTCAGGGCAACGCAATTTCGCGGGTCTCAAAATGAAGCTAAGGATGTTTGGAAACGTGTTACGTGCATTTGGGGGAGATCCAAAGATATACATTTTACGAGAATCACCCTTTTGTATGGGTTGGTCTGGTCTTTCCTAAATACTATAGTATAGTCAAGATTACAGCAGCGAGCAGAAGTGCCTTGTAAACGTAAGCTGCAGGGGCGTTGCTTTCACAGGAACACAGTATTACATTGACATAAATAAATACTTGAATAAATAAGTTGATAATGATGTAGCTTTTATGTTGAAATTTCCTTGCAGTTGCCTAACTCAATAGTTTCTTATCAATGTTTGGGTTGACAATGGTAAAAATGCCAGCCCCAGCCCCCGCGCCCTCCTCCAGCTAAGAACAAATCTAAGAACGTATAAACCTCTCTGTCTGATATGACAAATTTGTTGTTCCAAACCGTACGAATATCTGCTTTGCAATGTTGATGCGACACCTTGTCACACAATCATTATAAAAGGCTATAGATTTACACAGTAATATCGCTACTGCTCCCATCACACTCAACAAAAGTCACGTTGTAGCTGCTTGCCACATTTCTATCAATCTTTTGGTAACAGCAATCATAGATTTAACTCTGACAATCTTTGAATGAGTTACTCAATAAGAAGTTCTCAGTCACGGTTGCAAGAAGATTCCCTCCCATTGACACTTGAGGGTGGATCCAACACTGTGTCCACTGCTATGTGGGGAGAGTATCGGGTAAAAACAATAAAAATAGTGGCGTTAAAACAAACTGCGTTAACGCGTTAAAACAAATATGCGTTAACGCGCCAATACTTGCTGCTACTACTGCTTAATAACTTACAGAAATGCATTTTGGTGCAGAACTCAGAAACCTTGGCCCAAAAAGTTACCAGCCTTAGCAATGCAACAAGCATACAGCATGGAATGGAGTGCTAAAACAAAAAAAACTGCTGGCCAGATTGCTTAAGCGAAATGCAATCATAACACAAGCTGTATGTGCACGTCAGCGGAATACAGTGACAACAGGAAGGCCGTGCCAAACGCATCCCCTCATCCCACACAAAAGAAAACAAAAGACGAGGGGGGGGGGGCACAAAGATCCCGTGGCCTCCCCAGTTCCGGCTCCACTGCAGCAGTAAGCGCCACGTTAACAAATAGGGGGACAGGACTACAGTACACTTGTGCGCGTTAAGGTGGTCAGTCTAATAACTGCGACGCATCACATCGCATTTGCTCAAGGAAATGCATTTCCTAGTTAAGAAATTGGTCTCCCCCTATTAACAATGGGAGAACAAAAGCAGATTTCCAAATCGTTTCCAAAATTTCCTTATTTACCACTGTCCGATTAAAGAGGTATGCTAGAGACTCCACAATAAAATCAGCTGCCAATTTTAAAAAGGATGGATCAATAAGATCTGAGCCATTTGCCTTTTTTGCGTCTACAGCTTTTAGTGCTTTATGGACTTCCTGCACAGTAAAAGGTGAGAAGCTAAACAGATGACCACCATTCATAGCAACATCAGAACAGGGTATCAAAGGTACAGAGTAGGATGACTCAAACAAAGAGCCAGAAGATATAAAATGTTTTATAAAATAATTCAACATATCAATTTTATCATGAACAGCAACAGAGTCCTTAATAACACAAGGAGATAAGACTTGAGAGATATTACTCACAGAAAGTGACTCAAACAATATAATACAGACAATTTTCAGTTATCTACTTGGTCTTCTTATCTGAGTCTTTGGACTTTCTTAATCTAACTGGCACACTGTACTTGCAGTACTTTCATCAGACACACACATTTGATTAAATTTGAATATGAATATAGAACAGGGACAAGCAATTAACACTTAAACAGAGCAATGATGTTAACAGTAAGAAAAAAACGCCATTAAAAGGTTTTAAAAGAGGAGTTACTTACTTCTTCTTTCGGTATGTGGAGGGTGATAAAAAGAAAGGGCTAACGAAATAATGGCTGCTACTTCTAGGATAATCAGGGTTGCGTCTTGTAATGCCTCCCACACTAACTGAAGAAATTTTTTGGACCGCTTCGGAGGTATAACATTTTTCCCAAATACTGCTTGTCGTAGATCAATGTCTTCATCACTTAAACCTAGAAAGAACAAAAGGGAATGTATACGAGTTGATCAAGTTTAACGCTGCAGATTTTGCATTTCTATATTTTGTTTATTTGTTTAATATAAGTTAATATTTATTTAATATTCTATTGTTACATCAGATGGTTAAAGATCAAATTAAAAGGTCACAGTAATATATTTTCAAAGAGCGTGAAAGGGTTCTGTCTACCATTAATAGGTGAGGTTTTCAACCGGTGGCAGAGTTCCAGTGTACCACCATAGGTTTCATTGATTTTGATCACTGCCTCTTCTTTTCGCAGTTCCATGAGAGCACGTAGTTCTTTGAGCGAGCAGCCAAACTCCACATGTTTGACTTCTGCTGTGGAGTCCTTTACTCCACTGTTTGACTTGTTTAACATGGCTGATACGTACAGCAGTGTCTATATTAAACAATCCAAATAATTGAGTGTTGCTTTTATTTGAAAATCACAGGTTCTTTGAAAAGCTGGAAAATACTGCATACAAAAACCTGGAAAAGAGACCAGATGATCAGTTTCTGGAACTAAACACGTATGGTATTCTAAGTAGTAATCTTTGTGATTAGTTCAAAATAGGTTGGAAATGTTACATGCATTTAGAGTTGGGGATTCATGAAATAAAGGTCACTCCATAAAAAGGAACACAAACGTTAAGACCCCAGGTTTAATTGGTTAGTTATCATATATGGAAGTATGATAAAATTGTCAGTGGGTGGTAACACTGGAACATTTCTTAATAGAGTGGGGTAATAATGAGCAAAGAAGATGTTTCTGATGTGTTCCCTCATCTTGAAGTCAAGGTTTATTTTTAGAGATACACCGATACTACTTTGTGGTATCGGGCCGATCATGGACTCCAGTACTCGGCTCGCGTATGGGAAAATATTACCATATCATCGTCCAATACTTAGGCTAAATTGTAGGCAAAATTTGCAACCGGACTTTTTTTTTAAAGAGCTCTAAGGATCTGTCATAGGAGAAATCGCCCAGAGGTTGCAAGTTGATGCTCAGGAGAGTCTCTCCTGTTTACTTGTTTAATGGAAAGCTTTAGTCCTCCCTTTCCGGTTGAACATTGTTAGACCTTCTTTAGGAACAAATATGTATGGTAGCCAATGGCGAGAGACAACATATCTTTTGATCTCGAATGAATTGTGCCATGAAGTACATATAGGATGTTTGTTAATTTAAAAGATAGTTTTGCACGTCAAGAAAGACGCACTTTGTCGTAAAACTTTTGAAGTATCAGACTGAAAATACGTAATTAGAAGACTATAAACCCAACAGTCGTGTTAGGGCTAACGTTAGCTAGCTGACGTGACTCGTTTAACACTCACCGAAACCTTGTAGAGCAGGTCCCGTATGCTAGCTCTAACTGAACCCACTAACTCTCCTTTCGCATAGCTGGCGCTTTTATCATGGGCAACTTGTAATGATTTTCATCAATTTTAGTACTTTTCCCCTCGTCCTAGAAAAAGAACTCAAATGTGCCAAAGTGACTGGTGACGTACACTGTGCAAGACGAGAGATGTAGTTCATTGAGAAGGCTAACTGAGCATTACTTTCATGTTTTACGACAAACTGCAACTTTTCTGACGTGCCAACGAATATTTTAATTGACAAACATCATATGTGTAATTCATAGCACAATTCAAATTAGATCAAAAGATAAGATAAGTTATCTCTCGCCGTTGACTACCATACATATTTTTTCCCGAAATAAGGTCCCATGGTGGTCAATCAGAAGGGGAGGACTCATGCTCTCTATAAGGTTACATTTGTGAATGAGTAACTCTCACATCACAAATACTTGATGACGCAACCAGTTTGAATATTTAAATATTGTAGTAACAATCACTTATGTTAATTTCTTTTTAACTAGAGGGCATTTCTTTCAATATAAAACTTCGGGGCATAGAGCGGGACCTGTCCTTGAGCCCCTCCCAACCCTAGTTAAAAACAAAGTAACGTTACCCGACTAGGTATAGCTTCCTCATCATCGACATCACGCACATATTTCTTCAATCTTTGAGCAATTTTAACTCTGGAATAACTTCTGAAAATGCAATCAGAAATATTTTAATACATAAGTTTATAGAAACATTGTTGGCTACGTTTATTGAAGTAAAGTTACCAGCTGCCTATTATGATTTCCTGACTTCAGTTCGCTAACGTAACGTTAACGTTGGCTGGAACATTATTTCCTGATTATTAATAATAACCAGTTAGCCATGAACATCAATACAGAATGAAGTGTAAATGTTTATTTTAAGAGTAAAATATATCTAATTTAACACATTAGCTAGTTAAATCTTGTTGTTTCTTGCTATCTGATAAATTAGCCTAACCCTATAATCTGCCCTGTTTGTCCCTCTGCCCGAGGAGAAAATGCTGTACTCTGCAGTTGTTTATTTGATTGTCAAGAGTTCGGGACAACCTTGGCTTGGCTGATTTGATGTCCAGTCTTGTTCCAGTTGAGCAAAGTGGGTGGAGCAGATGACCGTTCATTTGAGTTTAATAGGGTGGACTCTGCAGAGTTGTGTAATTGCGACTTAATGACATTTAATACGACTCTCAAGTCATGGCAGCAATAACTCTGCTGCAGAATGTACATAGTGGAAACACTGTCTATAGTGAAAACGCAGATGTTGCATTTTGTTTAAAAGAAGCTTTCACTGACAAGGTAGACACAGAGCATTTATTTTTCTTTCTCATGTTTCAAGCCAACAGCATTAGAACCTTGATGGTTTAAAAACTACCCAGTTACAATTTAGATATGTAAAAATGATATAGCCTGAAAAGCATTTTGTTATTCAATATGTATGTATTATTACTTTAGCCTACTACGATAGCTGAAATAGAAAAATAGTACTATTCAGGCTGCATGTGATTTGGCAATGTTATGAAAAATACTCATATCGGGACTCGGATCGGCGAGTATTCAAACTTAAATTTCGGTACTGGTACTGGTCATCAGAAAATGGTATCGGTGCATCTCTAGCGTTTTAAATGGGTTAGATGCCTGAAATAAGGTCTGTAGTTAACAAAAGCTTAACAGAACCTGTAAGTATCAAACGTTTGTTTGTCACAGAGCTTTTTTTATGCAATAATCCAAAATCCAATGGAAAAATCACATTGGCTTTTATCGATGGGAACCAATGGCGATATTGTTATATGTTCCAGGCTCTGAACACTGGCCAAGGATCAAATGTTGGGGTAAGCTATTTGTTTGAAAAATACATAGTTAAAATCACGTTTATTGTACTTAAAAATAAACTATAACAGAATGAATTGTCTTGCATCTCAATTGCCTAGGCCATGGCGTGTCACCAAAGCCCCCACAAACCCATCCCCTCTGACTCTGCAGGGTTTTGACTGCATATTTCTTGGATAACTTGTGCTACATGTGTTACTTCACTGTACTACCAGATATGACTGCAATATTGGTTAAAATATAAAGATATCAAAAACGGCAATAAAAGACCCTAGGTCTCACAGGGTTAATGAAGATTAACATCCCTATTCAAAACAGTTCAATAATTTTGTATTATTATGAAGATTTCCCTCGCACAAAAGGGGGAATAATTAACAAAAACAAAATAGGCCTAAAAACATCTGCATTAGCTATCGGCCAAATTGTTATTTTAAACATTGTATCAGGTCAGAATTTCACAATCAGTGCATCCCTACTTAACGACAAGTCGGCGACTGGTTATAGGCTTTCTTGGTTTAGGTGACGTGACCTTTCACATAGATATGCGCAGCGCCCAACAACAACCACTTTCTCGTCAATAGAAGCGGCAGTCAGAGCAGTACATTACCTTAAGTTGTAATGACTTTTTCATAATTTTGGTTGATGTCAGATGTTTGGTTGATGTATGAATTTTGGTTGATGTCTGAATATACTATGTCTTCTTGTATGCTCTAAGGTTGATAGCTGGCGTAGTTCGTAGCGTTCTGTTTAAATGAATGGATACCTGCGCAACCCACTCGCATACATATTTCTATTCGCACCGAATAATTTTTAGTAGCATATGCTACCAAAACTGTCACACTGTAAAGCCCTGTGGGCTTAGGGTCCAAAGCAGGGAGCATAGCAAAAGTTTTAACCTGTGTTATTTTTTGCAAATGCAGTGCTTCCGTTATGTACATTCTGCAGCAGCGGCCCGCCACCGCAGAATGTTTTCCGGCATGGCTTAAAAATTTTATTAAATGTCATTTAAATTGCAATTACACAACTCTGCGCTGTCCCTCCTGCTAAACTTAAATGAACGTTCATCCGCTCCACCCACTTTGCACAACTGGAACAAGACAGGACATCAAATCAGCCAAGCCAAGTTGGTCGTGAACTCATGACAATCAAATTAACAACAACAGAGTACAGCATTTTCTCCTCGGGCAGAGCGACTAACAGGGCAAAGGATAGGATTAGGCTACGTTACCATATAACAAGAAAAAAGTAGATTTAACTAGCTAACGTTAAGTTACATAGAGTTTACTCTTTAAATAAACATTTGCACTTTATTCTGTATTGACGTTCATGGCCAACTGCTTATGATTAATAATCAGGAAATAATGTTCCAGCCAACGTTAAGAAGAGACTCTCCTCTGAGCATAAACAGGCAACTTCTGGGTGATTTTCCCTATGACAGATCCTGAGGACTTTTCTTTAAATAAAAAAAGTTGTCACTTATGCCGGCTTCTGAAATAAATCCTAGAGGAAACACTGAAATGTATTGTTAGGCTATTTCACTGTTTTTTTCCATTACTTTGAAACATGTTTATTTGTTCTCTCACTCTGTCATGTGAATGTCATGCATTGAGCTTGTATGAAATGCACAATATGTAGCCTTAATTAATTTCTCTATATCCTCATGCTAAAAATAAACTGTAAATTCATATTTTAAAGCTGATATCAACAAGCAGACCTAGGCTACGTAAAGGTAAAAAGGTAGTACACACATAAATCTTCAGGACAAAGTTGATTTATCTCAATTTTACCTTTTGAATTGTGTCCCTTTAGCGCCATAGTGGCAATGAAATAGCATTACAAATATCACATTGTGTTTAAGATATATTTCTGTCACAAATAATGCAGTGACAAGTTGTAAATGAAATGCCAAAGTGAACATTGATTTGTCATTTGAGCATTTACTTTTTAATTTTCATGTGGCAAGGTTATAAACATGATGTTAAATACAATGCAAAAAAAAAAGTGTTGCCATGATATGTAGAGCAAAAGGAGATAAGGATCTTAACCTTCCTGTGTTTTACTTGGCAAAGCAGGAGTTATGATCTTGTACTAAAACAACATATTTGGGGCACTTCATTACTGATACATTGTATGATGACGATGACATGTACAGGCAGTGCCGTATATCATATGCTCAAGCTAACATGTTGGCTAGGAAATTCAATATGTGTTCGGATCATGTCAAAATAAGTCTGTTTCGTGCTTATTGCACTCTGCTGTATACAAGCTTTCATAAGATTAGAGTTGCCTATAATGACGGTTTGAGGATTTTACTTAGAAAGCCTACGTGGAGTGGTGCAAATGAATCTATTCTTTCCATGCTCTGTTAAGGAATTCGATGTACAAATTTATATGTAGGCTGAATGACTCGCAGAACTCCATAATAAAGCTGCTGGTAGATCCTAAGCTCAGTGTAGTGCGGTATCAATCCCCTACGTGGAAGCATTGGTATCAATGTCTGTTGAAGGAGTAAGTGGTACTGCTGATCTATGTATGTTATGTGACTCAGTTGTTTGTGTTGTTGTTTATGTTGTATGTTCTTCAAATGGACTGCAGTCTGTCAATAAAGATGAAGAAAAAAACAAATGTAATATCAAGATTTTTTGGCTAAATACGAAACATCACGTTTCAGTAAAGTAGTAGATTGCAATTGATTTTAGGGGTCTTAATTATCATAGTTTGTCAATCATAACTTCGGCGTAATCGTAACTACATGCTGTAACCATGGCGGACTAAACATTTCTCTTTTCTATGCCGAGCCTATCTATCACGTGAAAATTTAACGAACGACTCAGACCCGAAGACCCATTTGAGGGGTGAACGACTCTTTTCTCTTTCCAATACTGAGCCTATGGCGCTGTCACGAGAAAATTAAACGAACGACTCAGACCCGAAGACCCAGTCAACGGGTGAATTATTAATTTCTGTTTCATACACTAAACATATGCTGAACGAAATTAACGAATGACTCGAAAACAACTGTTGTTGCGTACGCGCGACCAAAATTACCGAACCACTCTCTGTCGAGACTACCCGTTAGTCCCGACCGAGTCATTTTAAAAGATTCGTTCAAAATGAACGCATTATTCATGAACAACACATCACTATTAGCTACCTTTAAAATGGCAGATTTGGCGCCATTATAGCTAACCTGGCTAGCAACATTTGGTCGAAATTGCAACAAACGTTCGCGAAAATTAATGTTTTCTAGCCAATTTGTAATGCGTATGTAAGTTATCTACGTTAGCTACCAGTTAAATTTATTTTTAATAGCAGGTTGTGTTGAAGCCGGTTTGGCTATTAGGCCTACTAGTATAACTAAATAGCTAGCCAGGCCCTTTGCTAACATTGGTTATCGTTGAAGTTAATGTTGCCACATTGACATTGTAGTCATAATCTTGATGTAGCCTACGGTAGCTAACTCGCTAGCTAACTCAATCAATGCTAGGCAACAACCTAACATATTTTAGCTCATGAGCAGGCTGCAAGCAATATTTGTAGCAGTAAATTGATGATTAAAACGTTCCAGTAACTCTCAGGAACTAACATTACCTGACACAGAAGAGACATTCGGAGAAAGTTTTATAATTCAATCATCCTGCGATTAACTTGTAAGGTCTAAATATTAAGAGGTGTTTGTTGAATCTGACAAACTCATTGTCAGTGACATGGCCTAGCTCGAGCGTTTTCAGTTTTCTGATACAACGGCGTTGACTCTGACTGTTCGCGCTCCGACAGGGAACCAAATAAACACCTTTAGTGTGTGTGTGTGTGTGTGGGGGGGGGGGGGGGGGGGGCGATCAACTACATTTTGTGACTGCAATGGGGTAATCATTGTCATTGCTATGTTGTGAACATTTTAAAAACGAACTGGATAGATATTTAAATAATACAAAAAACGTTGCATTAAACCAAAACAGCCTACCTAGCAAAGATTTTAATATTCTGTTGTTTTTTTTGTTGGTTATCATCTTCACATTTTAGAATATGAAATTTATGTATTTATTTTAGCTTCACATTTATAAAGAATATGAACATGAGTGTAAGCTATCGATCCGTCTATCCTACTACATTTATTGAGCAGGAATAGACTGCCACCGTCATTATGGGTAAATTGCAAATTAGTATGAGAGTATAGTCAGATAGCCTCTGTAGGTACAAACAAACAGCACTATATAATATGTAACATATGTTACCATTTATAGCCCTACTTATTAATTTCAAACACAACGTTGTGTTGCCTTCAGTTGAATCTGCACGGGGTTTGTCATACCTCTACATAGCGGCCTACAGCCAGGTCAATTTGTTAACAGTTCCAAAGCCATAGTATCACGTGGGTGATGACAATTCAGCTATGCTGATGCTCTTCAGTAATTAAGTCATGGATCCGCAGTTTCATGACGGCCCTTTTTGCCGATATGAAATTACAGGGGATCGGATGAAATGTTCAGATATTCCCCAGGTGAACACTCACTCTCTGCGTGCATATAAAACATCTAACTGTTGGCTAAAAACAACTGAATAATAAATAACTATTAGAAGATTTTGTTTTTCGCATATGTCGCGACTGCTTGTGCCAATGTTAGATCTTGACCAAAGCATATCAACTAGGTTACATTATTTCCTTAGAATTAAAGCAGTTTGTCCAGAATTGTTTATATATATAGTATATATATATATACACGTGTGTGTGTGTGTGTGTGTAACGGAGTAGAATATTGGTTTAGTTAAATTATAGCTAAAATGTATCTAAACTACGCCATCTCAGTGGTAGGTTGTACGGTGTGACATTTGCTTACATCGCGCCGGTCGCCATTTTGAAATCTTACTGCGCGAAAACGAGGCAGAGGTGGGCAGAAGCAGAAAAACGAGTTCAGTCGGTGGTGCTAGTATGGCATATTGTTGTGTACCGGGCTGTGCATCTTATCAAAGACGAGTATGTGGTCAAGACTTGTCTTTCCATCGATTTCCGAGTAACACGGACACCCGTTGCCAATGGATTGCCAAGATTCGGAGAGATGTTGGGACCTTATTTTCAGGTAATGTAACGAGCTAGCTAAGATAGCGTCTAAATTAGCTAGCATCATAACTTTAGCTGAGCTGACGTCTAAATTAGCTAGTATAACGTTAGCTTACCCTGATAATAACCTCCAAATTCGTAAGATTAATTTACACGTCAACACTGATGTTAACACATTTCAGATCACAGACAACACAAGAGTTTGCTCCCAACACTTTTTCAAGGACTGCATTATGAGATCGCTCACCGGTTTGAACAAACTGAAAAACGGGAGTGTGCCATCTTTGTTTACATGGTGTAAACCCAAGACCAGAAGTACAGTTCAACGCATCCAGAGGTAACGTTCATTTGACATTATTAGCCAAATAATTTGCACATCATCAGCATGAACAAGATAATGAATACATTGAATTTCGTCACCAATTGTCATGTCTGCGTATAGATCCTGTTTGTGCCAAAGGGGCAAGAGCATCAACGTCGGGATCAGAAAGGGAATCATTGTGAGTATAGCAGTTATGGTTTTAAACATTAACTATACAGATAGAAACTGTCTGGGAACACTGAACAAAGACAAGCTAAATTAATGCATTTGTCATGATTTTGTATTGCGACTAGTAACTTTGATAGAGAAGGGGAATATCTTTCAAGTCTGGGTGAGGAAGTGAGTTCACGTTAATGTACAGGACCACTACAAGGGATTGCGTTGTTCGTTGCGTTCTTCATTAAATCTATATAGTTCAGTTTATTTTTATTATGTTTTGTGTTATTTATATTGAATTATTGTTTATGAAATATAATTTTAAAGTCTGTCTTACAAGTATGCTCTCTTTGTGAAAATTATACAATTTTCTTTTTTGTGTCTTTTCTGACAGTTCTGAGCAGGTTTTGGAGGCACTACTTGATCATGAGTATCATGAGGAGACCCTGTCTGTGGAAGAACAGCTTGATGCAGCACAGAAGGAAATTGCTCGTCTGGAGGAAGAAAATCAAAACCTGAGAAGTGAGCAGTTTCATCTCCGACGCTTCCAGTGTGAGCCCAAGTTGATCATGTTTTACACTGGATTTAAAGATTATGACACCCTCAAAGCAGTCTTCCTAGCTCTAAAACCTACAGCAGGGTCTATGGTTAGATGGAGTCAAATGCAAAGGCTAAATCACACAGAGGAACACATTGTGAAAGCTGGGTTCCATGCACAACACCTATGCCTCTTAGACCAGTTCTTCATGTTCCTTTGTCGCGTTCGACAGGGTTCTTTCACTGTGGATTTAGCTGTTCGGTTTAATGTATCACCAGCCACAGTTAGCAGGACTTGTATAACATGGGGCAACTACCTGTTCGTTATGCTTGCACACTACCAAACTGGCCAAGTAGAGAAGCTGTAGATGAACTGATGTCACCTTTATTGAAAAAGACATTCCCAAAAGCACGGGTGGTGCTAGACTGTACTGAGATCCACATCCAAACTGCAAGCTCAAAGGTTCTGAACACAGTCACATACTCCCATTACAAAAGTACCACAACACTCAAGTCACTGATTGGCATTGCTCCTTCCGGATCAATTAGCCTAGTCAGCAACCTGTACACAGGCTCCATCTCAGATAAGGAAATTACTAAACAGTCTGGCATTCTGAGACTCCTGGAACCAGGTGATGAAGTCATTGCAGATAAAGGGTTTCTTATCAAAGACCTCCTCTCTGACATAAATGTAAAACTTGTAATTCCAACATTCTTGGGGCCAAGTGGGAAGTTCAGTAAAGAAGAAATTACATACACACGAGATCGCTCGCTTGAGGATCCACGTAGAGAGGGCAATCAGACGCATCAAGGAATACCATATATTTGATGGCGTCATGCCCCTTTCACTATGTGGTTCAGTTAACCAGCTATGGACTGTTTGTGCACTACTTACAAACTTTCAGGGACCTCTCTTTTAATACTGTGGTAAAATGTATTTGAAGGAGGTAATCCAAAACTCATTCTGCCTTTTCCAACAATCTACGCAGTTCATTACAATGACAATCAACACAACATATAACATTTCAGTATTATTTATCTTTTTAAATTAAAAAAAACTCAATTTTAAAATAACAAAATATGATTTGTTTTCACCCCAAAATTGATCGAAGTGGACTTTAGAAGTTCTGGATGATCATTATTCCTTTGAGAAACATTAACTTACACAACATTGGCAGTTCAGGTCTTATGTACTTTTATTGAACTGAAGAAATGTAAATGTGATAAATGAATACTACTGGGATAATAATACATGTGATGCTTGTAAAACTTGTATGCTGGATAATCCTGAACCAATAAAACAATGCATTGACATTTAATTCATTACTTTTCATTTTTGATGTAAAAATACTCACTCTTTCTGCTACTGTGTAAACAAATTATTAAAGCTGTCTTACTGTTTCAGAAAAGGTAAACAAGACCAGTGGTTTTATCTACGAGTGATGCCCAGTATATATGTGTATGTACTGTATGTATGCATGTCTCCTCATCTGCAGAGGGCAGACAGAAAATACTCGAAGAAAATATCAAGCTTAGTTTTCATTGACTCCCATTTCTTGGCATCAAAGTGGATCCGCTCCAGGTGGTAGTCGTTGGTGCAATGGACAAAAGAAATCACACCACAACATCCCTGTGATGCCCATCAGTCCCATTACCTGGTAATAGTAGTCATGGTTGGGTTTAAGGGCAAAAGCACCATCTGGTTGCGCAAAAGGTAACTACACTCAAAGTGTCCAGATGTGGACAGTTTGGTTATCTCCAGAAGTCCCTGAAGAAGCCCAGTGCCGTCAACCACCTTACGATCAGGTGAGGCACCTAAGTGGGAGGGATGAGGATTTATGATTATGCCACAAGGTAATGTGTGATTACCCATTACCTGTTCATATTGTGCTGCTGCAATTGGCTCCATCTCTAGCCCCTTTCTTTGCATATTTGCTGCTAAGCTGTCAGTCTGCAATTCTTGAAACTATGAACTACTGGATGAAGTCAGACGCCGGGGTCGGACACTCCCAGGTCTTGTTTGTGCTCTGTTCCCTTGTTTCCATCTCCAGTGACTCTATCAGAAAGTGTGACAGTCATGCCACAGTAGTAGTTGCTCTCATTTTCATTTAGAGCAGTGGCATAGTTATGTCTGTGGTGACAGAGGAAACGGTGGGTGATGGTCAGTGGTAGTGGGCATGGTGAGGGTCTGGTAGGTCAACACTGATCCACAGGGCAGGTCTCCAAACAATGTTGTAACCTTGTCCACTGGATGCCTGTTTGGTGCTAGCAGTAGATTATACATTTGACAATTACTTCCAATATCAGCAAGGTTCTTTTGAAGGTCATGGACAAACTGATCACTTGGTAGAGGGACTGGAACAGGGCAATAGAGGTGGGTATGAGACCATCACAATATCTTTTATATTTCTTTGGGAGTTGATTTGCTGTGGATGGCTATAATCTTGAGACTTTTATTGTATTAATAGGTTTTGGGGTGAGGCCTAATGTACGTGGAGGAACATGCCATGTCTGTGGCAGTTAGGTTTTACTAACTGTAGGAGGGACAGATTTGCAATCTAGCCTAAGAAAATGTGCAAGAGTGTATAGTAGTCCGCAACTTGATGATTGCAGTGACCATGGCCGGCTTTGCAATTGCACTTTGACTGCCCAATGAAGGGGCCTTCAGATAGAAACTCCACCTACAGTGACATAAAAGAAACAAGATAAACAAGCCATAAAATGTTTATTTTAAAAAGATACATCTTAAGCTTTAGAATGATGTTTATCTTACTTTTTTTTCTTTTTTACGTTTTAACAATTTACTCATACCCCACAAATTAACTGTGAAGACCTCTGTGTAATATACATTTCTTAATATGCATCCAGCTCTTTTAACCTAGCTCAGCATAATAGTGCTTGTGCATGTTGTCCAGCAGGGAAAGGAAATGCTTGAAAATCAGGATAAATGTTAACACTTATTTGTGTACTACCCAAATACCTGTATATTGTAAATGGTGTCATTTTGTGGGTGGAATGGGGTGGTGGGGTAAATAGGCTGCACCCACACGTGCGCTTAGACGGGATTTAAATTACTGGACTGCGAAAGTACATCCCCTAGAGAGAAACAAATCCCGTCTGAATGGGGATAAAGTCTAGTCTTTTTGATGCGGGAAAGTCTTAAATTAACAACTTGTATGAATGTAAAATGAAACTGTTCGTTCACTGAATTGCTAACGCATGTTATCCACCTATCGCTCTCACACCTAATAAATATTTTCTAATTCATTTGGGGAAATCTTTGACTGAGAAGTGGTGGCGGTTTTGCAATGCTACATAAAATGTAGGCTGGGTAGCCTAAACAGCAACAGCGATTTTAAAACAAGGACTGGGAAATGTTGCAATAGGCTATTTCTTTCAGCGAAGAGCACATGATCTGCGAAGCATTATAGCCTACCCTTTTTGCAATATGAACCTAGCATACATGGCTGTGCATATTTAAAAATAATAGTAGGTCTAGTGTAATAATAATCATATTCTAATAATATTAGGCTATAGAATCTTAATATAATAATATTACGTAATAATGACAATAATAATGTAGAGAATTTTACATTTTTGTTGGATTCCTTAGTGTAGATGAAGCACATTTAAAAACATTTGAAAACAAAAATAATTGCATTATATTTTTTATTCATCATGATTCTATAGAACTCTTTGGGTGCCTCTTTCTTCCCTTCCAACTCACGTGCAGTTCTTTATCAAATATTCGCTCGGTATCTCACTTATGGGAAGCGCCCCTGGGCGTAACCAACCACGGAAGCTCCAATGGCACCACGTCTGTCATGGACAGACAGGTCACGTCAGTGACCCCGAGGGTCCCACCCCCATTTCTAAGTCACTGACGGACCCCTAAAGTCATTCTTGCTCTCTTCCCCGTGAAGACCACTTAATTGCTCCTCCTCAGCTTGATTTTATTTAGCCTACTACGCCTGCTTAACCGTTCATAAACAAGCCGTCAAGGACTTCGTTGCCGAACGCAGGAGTAGGTGATCTTTTCAGGTTGAGTGACCTAATTCACAAGTTTGGATTTACCTCCTACTAGGGTTTTATTTCGGAATTGTTTCGGATTTGCTATCGCGTTCTGGCGAGCTTTCCTAACAAACTAGTTTGGGCTTAATACCTGCGACTAGCCAATTTTGCTACACATAGTCAAATAGCTTGCAAAGACGCGTCTGCTATCTAACCTTACCAGTCAGATAAAGTTTTTCAATTTAGTTATGGCCTCTCCATTACAAGAGAATGCCAAAACTAAGGACCTTGCACCTCGCCCTTGCACGGCGGCGTGCGTGTCTATGATTTCGGGGAAAGACTCTCACAGTCTTTGCATAGCATGCCTCGGAATCAAGCACGCTAGCGCATCTTTCGCTAATCCCGAAACATGCCAGCACTGTCATGTAATGTCGGAGAAGACTCTTCATAGAAGGGTGCGCGTTCCTGCCACTCCAAAAGAAGACCCTTGTCTCTCCTCCCCCTGCCCTAAAAGCACGGGGGTCGCCCAGGCTGGCACCAGCTGGGCTGACATGATGGAGGAAAGTTCTCCTGTTCTTCCTTTCATTTTTGAGCCTCTCGCTCCTGTCGGAGCCGACGCGGACGAGAGTGGGGGAGACTACGAGGACTTTGACGCGGAGCTTACCACTACCGCTGTCGCCGAGGAAGATGAGGACGATATCCTTTCTTTTGTGCAACCCTCCAGGCTTGCCAGTGCACAGGGTGACAGTCTAACCTCTCTACCAGTTGACTCCTTGCTGGCGGAGGTCTGCAAGAGGGCTGCTGGCAAGCTTGGGCTTCAATGGCCAGCCTCTCAGCTGGAAGAGGGGTCTAGAAGCCTGTATGATGGAAGGAGACTGGCTGCCTGCCAGCCCCCTCCCAGACAGCTTATGCCTCTGGTGCCGGACTGTCTTGCAGAGGTCAGGCGCTACTGGGAGAAGCCCCTCTCCCTCTACGCCACTGTCAAGGGCCTCTCCGGTGTGGATATTATTGGGATGGAAGAGCTTGGGCTCTCATCCCCACCACCTGTTGAGCCCGCGGTGGCCCGTCATTTCAATCCATTCCAGCGGATAACAACTGCTGGTCCTTCTCTGCAAGGTAAACTAGAGCGCTTCACCGCCTCTACTTACCAAAAGATTTACCAGGCATCAGCGCAGTCAGTGAGGGCTCTGAACTCCTCCACTCTCCTGGCAGCTTACCAGTCCCAGCTGTTGGAGGACATGGGCCGACAGCTGGATTCAGGCTCCCCTGACCCAGCTCTTTGGGAGGTGATCTGTCTCCTCTCAGACCTCACCCTCAGGACAGTCTGCGGTGGCGTGCGGGGCTGTGGCCGTGCCATGGGCCTGTCCGTGGTGGGAGAACGGTCCCTCTGGCTAGGCCTGTCTAGCCTCAGTGATGTAGAGAAGAGGGGTCTCCTTGACACTGAAATAAGCCCCAAGGGGCTTTTCGGGTCTTCTGTGGCATCCATGCAACAGACGTGTGACACTAGAAGGAAAGAGGGAGAAGCTCTTGAGACCTGCCTGCCTCGCAAGCCTGCACCCCCTCCTCTTCCTCCTTCCCACACCCAACGCCCTGGCTTTGCAGCTGCGGCATCAGCAGCCAGGTCCCGTCAGACTGGCTACAGACCCCACAAGCCACCAGCTGCAACTCAGGCTGTGAACCCCCAATCCAAGGCTCCTAACCAGAGACCATGGGGCAAGCAGTCTTTTGCAGCAACAGCGGCTAGAAACCGCCCTTCTAACCCCTCTGGGGGACAGAAGAGGCGGGCAACCTAGGGCTCACTCCCACCATTCTCTCCTTCCCCCTCAAAAGGAAGAGAGAAATGTCTGTGTCAAGCAGACCCCTGGTTCACTGTGCTACGGCTTTTCAATGTTCCCGTCACAGTGTTCAGGCAGAGGAAACACTCGTTCCCCCAGTGTCCTCTACAAAATTCCCGCCTCCACCCCCAGAGAGAGTGTGTTGGAGAGATGTGGAATTATGTTCCCCCAGTTGCCGTTAAGCACTGTTCCTTCACGGGCCCCCAAACCCTGTTCAACAAATAAAAATGTCATTTTTGCATCCAGGCAGCCAGCCAAGGGCAAATTGCTTTCTCATAAAAAGCTTGACAAAACAGAAGAATCAATTCTCCGTAACACCACAAGAGGGCGCCCCCGCTCCACTTGTGGCGAGTATGAACATTATGGGACCGCTTGCCAGTCGAGCGCAGAACTGGCGCGCATGCGCAGTTCAATTGTGGGTGCTGTCTACGGTTCTGAAAGGTTACAGGCTTCAATTCGGCATGAAACCTCCCAATTTCAATGGAATTTTAATGTCGGTGGCGACTGGGGACCCGGCTCTAGTTTTAGAGAACGAAATACTCTCTTTACTGAGCAAGGGTGCTATTCGGATTGTACCAGCAGAGGAAAGCCTATCAGGTTTTTACAACAGGAATTTTCTCGTTCCCAAGAGAGCGGGGGGGCTTGCGCCCCATTCTGGATCTGCGTGTACTGAACGGTCACCTCAGGAAGTACACTTTTCAAATGCTAACACATTCAGTGCTGTCTCGGTCAATTCGGAGAAGCGATTGGTTTACCTCAATCGATCTTCAGGACGCTTACTTCCAGATTCATGTTTTTCCTCATCACAGGAAATTTCTCAGGTTCGCTTATCAGGGCGTGTCCTACGAGTATCTGACTATCCCATTTGGGCTTTCTCTAGCCCCGAGGGTTTTCAGCAAATGTGTGGAAGTCGTTCTGACCCCGTTGCGCAATGTGGGCATCAAAATTTTGTCCTACATCGACGATTACCTGCTATGCTCCCCGTCACGGGGACAAGCGGAACGAGACACCAAAACAGTAATAGATCACCTGTCCAACCTTGGTTTCAAAATCAATTTGGGCAAGAGTTGTCTCATCCCTTCTCAGAGAATAGAATATCTGGGTCTCATTCTAGATTCTCTCTCTTACAGGGCTCGCCTGTCAGAGATGCGAGTTGCCTCGTTCCGACAGTGCCTGGCTCTGTTCCACAGCGGCCATTCGGTCACGTCAAAAACGTGCCTTCGCCTTTTAGGCTTAATGGCTTCGACCCTGTCAGTCGTTCCCATGGGCCTACTGTTGATGAGGGATTTTCAGCGCTGGGTTTCGTCCCAGAGACTGTGTCCCCGCCGTCACCTCAATCGCATGGTGACACTCTCTCCAGATTGTCTTGCTGCTCTCCGTCATTGGAGAGCTCCGTCTCTGTTCAGTGTGGGCACACCGATGGGGACGGTAGCACTGAGAAAGGTGGTGACAACAGATGCGTTGCTCACAGGCTGGGGCGCCATTCACGAGGGCAGGGCAATAAACGGCGTTTGGTCTCCGAACCTGCGCCTCTCTCACAAATTACCTCAAACTATTTATGGTGTTTCTAGCCTTGAAACATTTTCTGCCTGTCCTTCGGGGTTTCCATATCCTTGTCAGGATGGACAATACCACTGTGGTGGCATACATCAATCGCCAGGGCGGCACTCGCTCCCTACAATTACACAGGCTGGCTCACAGACTGTTAATTTGGAGTGATACACACCTCCTGTCGTTACGCGCGACCTATGTCCCGGGCGTGCTAAACACAGGACCTGCTGTCCAGGGGGAACCCTCTCTACGGAGAGTGGAAACTCAATCCCCAGGTGGTCGAACATATTTGGCAGAAATACGGCCGGGCTGCCGCCGATCTCTTCGCATCACGGGTAAATGCTCAGTGCCCTATGTTCTTCTCGCTGGTGGACGACGACGCACCTCTGGGAATAGATGCGCTGGCTCACCTATGGCCGAATGTGCTCCTTTATGCGTTTCCTCCCCTCAGTCTAATCTCAGCCACTCTAGCCAGAGTAAGAGAGTTCGGCTTGTCCGTGATTCTGATCGCTCCCCACTGGCCAGGCCAGCATTGGTTAGCGGAGATAATTCAAATTCTTTCCGCCGAGCCTTGGCCGCTTCCGTTACGCAGGGATTTACTGTCACAGGTAAACGGAGAAATATTTCATCCCCGCCCCGACCGGGTGGCTCTCTGGGACTGGCCCGTGAGAGGTTGAATTTAGATGCGGTTGGCCTGCATCCTAATGATGTTACGACTATTCAGAGTGCTAGGGCCGTTTCTACACGGACTTTATATACCGCTAAATGGCGAGTGTTTGAATTATGGTGCGACAAGAGCGGGATTATTCCCTATCAATGCTCAGTCGCTCGAGTGTTAAGCTTCTTACAGGAAATGCTCGAAAGCGGCAAGGCTTTTTCGACCATGAAGGTTTATTTGGCCGCTATTTCAGCCTGCCATGTAGGTTTTGGCAACAATTCAGTGGGACAGCACCCACTAATTTGCCATTTTATGAAGGGCGCGCGTAGACTAAGACCTGTTGTTCGGTCTATCGTTTCGTCATGGGATTTGTCTCTTGTGCTGGAAACTCTCTCAATGCAGCCTTTCGAGCCTTTGGAGACTGTTGACATGAAGTTACTTTCATTTAAAACTGCCCTTCTTCTGGCCCTGGCCTCCGCAAAACGGGTTAGGGACTTAGAGCGCACTCCACCAGGGGCGTGGCTACGTCCTGGGCTTTGTTCAGGGGCATCCCTGTACAGGACATTTGTGCTGCTGCGAGTTTGTCCTCTCCTCACACATTTATTAGGTTCTACCGATTGGACGTCACTGCGCCTTGCTTGGCGCTTACGGTGCTTAATGTCGGTTCTTCCAACCTAATGGGTTAATCTGCCCTTTTGTACTAGGCCTTACAAGCCTTTGTTTTTCGGCCCACTTCTCTGTCTTGGTTGTCATCGGAGCAAGGCAATACGGGAATTGTCTACATCCTTCCCATAAGTAAGATACCGAGCGAATATTTGATAAAGAACTTTAGGTTACCTTACGTAACCCCGGTTCTTTGAAAATATGAGTGAGGTATCTCACCGCACATCCCTCCTTGCTGTGCACGTGGAAGAAATTGGCTTCAGAATGACTTTAGGGGTCCATCAGTGACTTATAAAAGGGCGGTGGGACCCTTGGGGTCACTGACGTGACCTGTCTGTCCATGACAGACGTGGTGCCATTGGAGCTTCCGTGGTTGGTTACGCCCAGGGGCGCTTCCCATAAGTGAGATACCGCACTCATATTATCAAAGAACCGGGGTTACGTAATGTAACCTAAAGTTTTCAGTGAACGCGAGTTTACGCCCATTGCTCATTTACATTCATTAGCTGAGTTCTGGCTAGGGACATAGATATAGCCTACATATATACATAGATCCCTCGAAGGCTGCTGCTGTATGTCGCCGCCATGCGTCTGCAGGTCCACCATCTTGGAGCGGTCAAGATCCGCGGGTAGACAAATACAATATATTGACTGTAACTCGCCTTATTCTGAACTGATTTTCATGAAATTTGTTTTGTTATAAAGGTGGGAAATTGAACATGACACAGGTTACCTCTTGGAATTAAATTCAGTTACTGGGGGCCGATCTAATCAGCTCTATGCCTTTTGAATAGCCACAATTTCCACTGGCACATACAGGCTCTGATTTCTGAATAGGAAACATCAGGTGTAAATTATTTAGAATATCAGCTATTGTCAGTTTCTCCAGAAATGTAGATTTCATAACTATTATATTGTTATGAAGCCGTTATTTATTTATTAGGCTAATTCTCAGGCTCAAGTTAAGAGTAGAACATCCAGTCAGTTCAGCCGTACACCCCAAGACACATATGTTAACTCCACTTCTGCAGGCTAGACAGTTGCCATTACACAATGTCACAAATATTGTATATCTCAAATATTTCATTATCATCTTTAATTTACCTCGGACACTGACATATGCAATATAATACTATAATATAGCCTAAGTACAATATAAAACAAGCCTATAATATAATAGTATAATATAGTACAATATAATATAATACTATAATAACACCACAAAACACCTCTCCGGGAACCATCACCTTATCGTGGTGGAGAGGTTTGTGTGTCCCTATGAACCTGGGGGCTGTCTGGAACCTTGTGTTCCTGGTAGGGTCTCCCATGGCAAATTGGTCTCGGGCGAGGGGCCGGACTAAGAATGGTTCAAAATCCCTCATGGAAAAACCTATAAGAGAGGATGATACCCGCCCCGGAGGAAGCCCGGGGTCCCCTTCTGGAGCCAGGCCCAGGAGGAGGACCCGTCAGCGAGCGCCTGGTGGCCGGGCTTGCCACGGAGCCCGGCCGGGCATAGGCCGAAAAAGCAACGTGGACAACAACAACATCTCTTCTTCTCCGTCCCGTGGGCTCACCACCCGCGGGAAAACCAAGGGGGTCGGGTGCGCTGCCAGAAAGGTGGCAGTGAAGGCAGAGGTTTTCGACGGATCGGACCCAGGTGGCAGAGGCTGGCTTTGGGGACGTGGAACGTCACCTCTCTGGGAGGGAAGGAGCCGGAGCTTGTGCGGGAGGTGGAGCGCTACCAGCTGGATCTGGTGGGGCTTACCTCTACGCACAGCCTCGGCTCTGGAACCTCACTTCTGGATAGGGGTTGGACTCTATTCTTCTCCGGAGCTCCCCAGGGTGAGAGGCGCAAGGCTGGTGTGGGGATACTTACGAGTCCCCGGCTAAGTGCCTCTATGTTGGAGTTTACCCCAGTGGACGAGAGGGTCGCCTCCCTACGCCTGCAGGTCATGGGGGGGAAAACTCTGACTGTTGTCTGTGCCTATGCACCGAACAGCAGTTCGGAGTATTCGGCCTTTTTGGAGACCCTGGATGGAGCCTTGTATGGGGCTCCTGAGGGGGACTCTGTAGTCTTGCTGGGGGACTTCAACGCACATGTGGGCAATGATGGAGACACCTGGAGAGGCGTGATTGGGAGGAACGGCCTCCCCGATCTGAACCCGAGTGGTGGCTTGTTATTGGACTTCTGTGCTAGTCATGGAATGGCCATAACGAACACCATGTTCGAACATAAGGATGCTCATAAGTGTACCTGGTACCAGAGCACCCTAGGCAGAAGGTCGATGATCGATTTTGTTATCGTATCATCGGACCTGAGGCCCTATGTTTTGGACACTCGGGTGAAGAGGGGGGCAGAGCTGTCAACCGATCACCATCTGGTGGTGAGTTGGGTCAGGTGGCGGGGGAAGCCTCTGGACAGACCTGGTAAGCCCAAGCGTGTAGTGCGGGTGAACTGGGAACGTCTGGAGGAGTCCCCGGTCCGGGAGACCTTCAACTCACATCTCCGGCGGGGCTTCTCTGGCATCCCTGTGGAGGCTGGGGGCATTGAACCGGAGTGGGCGATGTTCAAAGCCTCCATTGCTAAAGCTGCGTCTGAGAGTTGTGGTCTCAAAGTCTTAGGTGCCTCAAGGGGCGGTAACCCTCGAACATCCTGGTGGACACCGGTGGTCAGGGGAGCCATCCAATTGAAGAAGGAGGTCTTCCGGGACATGCTGTCCCGGGCGACTCCGGAGGCAGTTGCAAGGTACCGACAGGCCCGAAGGACTGCAGCCTCGGCCGTGGCAGAAGCAAAGCAGCGGGTGTGGGAGGAGTTCGGAGAAACCATGGAGAAGGACTTTCGGCTGGCGCCAAAGCGGTTCTGGAAGACCATCCGACACCTCAGGAGGGGAAAGCAGGGAACCATTCAAGCTGTATACAGTAAGGATGGGACGTTGTTGACCTCAACTGACAAGGTGATTGGGAGGTGGAAGGAGCACTTTGAGGAACTCCTGAACCCGACAAACCCACCCTACATAGTAGAGACAGGGCTGGAGGATGATGGGGGATCAGCATCAATCTCCCTGGCGGAGGTCACTGAGGTAGTCAAACAACTCCACAGTGGCAAAGCCCCAGGGGTTGATGAGATCCGCCCAGAAATGCTGAAGGCTTTGGGTGTTGAGGGACTGTCATGGATGACACGTCTTATCAACATTGCGTGGAAGTCAGGGACAGTACCTTAGGAGTGGCAGACCGGGGTGGTGGTTCCCCTGTTCAAAAAGGGGGACCGGAGAGTGTGTGCCAACTACAGAGGCATCACATTACTCAGCCTCAGAGCCATCCAATCTCTGTACTCCCAAAGCGAGAGCTGTGTCCGGGTCTGCGGCAGTAAGTCGGACTCGTTTCCGGTGAGGGTTGGCCTCCTCCAAGGCTGCGCTTTGTCACCTATCCTGTTTGTTGTATTCATGGACAGGATCTCACGGCGTAGCCGCGGGGGAGGGGGGCTGCGGGTTGGTGGGCAGAGGATTGCATCACTGCTTTTTGCAGATGATGTGGTCCTGATGGCATCATCAGTCTGCGACCTGCAGCACTCATTGAATCGGTTCGCAGCCGAGTGTGAAACGGCTGGGATGAGGATCAGCACCTCCAAATCTGAGGCCATGGTTCTCAGCAGGAAACCGATGGATTGTCTACTCCAGGTAGGGAATGAGTCTTTACCCCAAGTGAAGGAGTTCAAGTATCTTGGGGTCTTGTTCTCGAGTGAGGGTAAAATGGAACGAGAGATGGGCCGGAGAATTGGAGCAGCGGCTGCGGTGTTGCAGTCGCTCTATCGCACCGTTGTGACGAAGAGAGAGCTGAGCCAGAAGGCAAAGCTCTCAATCTACCGGTCTATCTTCGTTCCTACTCTCACCTATGGTCATGAAGGGTGGGTCATGACCGAAAGAACGAGATTGCGGATACAAGCGGCGGAAATGAGTTTCCTCCGGAGGGTGGCTGGCATCTCCCTTAGGGATAGGGTGAGAAGTTCAGCCATTCGTGAGGGACTCGGAGTAGAGCCGCTGCTTCTTTGCGTAGAAAGGAGCCAGTTGAGGTGGTTCGGGCATCTAGTAAGGATGCCACCTGGCCGCCTCCCTAGGGAGGTGTTCCAGGCACGTCCAGCTGGGCGGAGGCCGCGGGGCAGACCTAGGACCAGGTGGAGGGATTATATCTCCACACTGGCCTGGGAACGCCTTGGAATCCCCCAGTCAGAGCTGGTTAATGTGGCCTGGGAAAGGGAAGTTTGGGATGCCCTGCTTGAACTGCTACCTCCGCGACCCGACCCCGGACAAAGCGGATGACGATGATGATGATGATGATGATGATGATGATGATGATGATGATGAACACCACAAAACAATAATATAATGATACAATAATATAATATAATATACAATAGGCCTACTAGTGTGTCACATGTTTGAGACCAATGTTCAGAATAAAATATAGTGCAGTCATAAACAAAAATAATTGGGCTCTAGAGCAATTAGGTATAACGTAAGTCAAAGTAGTTCCCTGTCTTGGACAAACTAAATTCCTCTCCATCTCACGCTTTGCAGAAACATGTGAACACCTTTAATATCCTTGAAACAGAACATTTTACAGAGCATTTTTCTCAAGCTACCACTTAGCAATTGCAGAGTGTGACGTTTGGCAATGCCTTAACTTATAGGAGTAATTTATTTTCTGTCATTATTTTAACA
The DNA here is from genome assembly GCA_026901105.3 of Galaxias olidus. Classification (NCBI taxonomy): domain Eukaryota; kingdom Metazoa; phylum Chordata; class Actinopteri; order Galaxiiformes; family Galaxiidae; genus Galaxias; species Galaxias olidus. The sequence goes on along the minus strand of JAPMUY010007549.1, from coordinate 40,338 downwards.
TTTCCAAAAAGAATGCACATACAAATACATTTGTAACAAAACCATTAAAACTAAAGCAAATTACACAATAGTGATCATACCTCAGTTTTATATTTGTTGACCCATTTTTTTAATTTGTAAAGTAAACTAGCCATTCTTGTCACAATTATTCCACAAATTTAAGTTGTGGAAGTTGCTGACAACAAATGACATATGATACATGCAAAAGTGATGATTGTCAGATGACAACTATGGCTCAGGCTTACCTTAGTCCATGATCTTTGGTGAATTTTTGACAAAAAAGCCATCTCAAACGTACTTCTGGCATAGCTGAATGGTGCAGCCAGTGCATTATGATAGCAGCACAAACATGGATAGCTTTAGCAGCACAAACATGGTTTACTAGACCTAGCTAATTCAGGCTAGCTATCTGTTTAATCTCATGAGCACTAAACACAATCCAGCCGATCATTTTCTATAAAGTAAATTAAACAAAGAATGAGGTCATTGTTAAGAAAATTCCACGTATACCCCTAAGTAGGGATTTAACAATGAATCAGTAATGTTTTTGTTGTTGTCGGTTAGGCATCACATCACAATAGTTCTGTCAAGTTATTTTAAGGACAGTTTAAAGCACGCTCACTAATTTAGCCTATGTAACAGTAAAAACAACAACATTGTCACTTGTTAAAAGCTATCCCGTGAGGCCTGTTTTTAACGTTTCGCCTATTTGTACAACCAAACGCTGTACATGCCAGTGTTTCAAGAGGTCTAACGTACAATGCACACCAAAAGCGGCGGCGTCCGGCAAATCACCGCTCACTATTCATTTTCAATGGAGGGGCATGCTGGGAAGGCGGCCGTCATCTCAAGACCGGTGGCGAAGCGACCCGGAGCGAAGGAGCGGTTGGAAAGGTCACCAAAAGTTCAAATTTTCTCAACTCTATGCAAATTCCAAGCGAAGTTCGCTAGGCGTTAACCAATCAGGTTTTGCTCTTCTCCTACACGTGAAACTAGTGCACAAAGCCAACGCAGCACGACAACCTGCATGGAGAGAAATATGGAGAAATGTAGCCTAATGTCTGACAGAATGTAGGGCAAATTTAATAATATATACAGTAATTAAAAATGCAATTATATAAATTTGACAGATTACAATGATTGGACATAAAACTTGCATGTTCATGGCACTACATTGCTGCTGCCTGTCAAATTGATCAGAAACGCCCACTAGCTCGTAGCCTGGGAACGAGGCGATGCGATGGGGGTGATCCAAGCGAGAACAGGCGAGCTCGCCGCTTTTGGTGTGCATTGTACGTAACGCCGGACTTGCTCAACTCTTGACTGTTGACCGCCCCAATATGGCGACCATGTAGACGCACATCAAATCCCAAATCGCGGGACGTATGTATGTATCTATGGCTACGGATAGAAACATTCCGCTTTTGTCAGAGAGTATATATATATATTTTTCTCTCTTAAACATTTGAAAATCTGCTGACGGAATAGCTCGACCACAGAGATGTGTTCTGTCTCTATGAGTCCGACCCCCTATCTGTGTGGTTCTACGTCACACATGGCTGCGATTCAGAACAGTAATAGAATAAATGTGCATTTTCTCTAGTTCACCTCTGACAACCAAAGGCACAGATTTCACTTTTTCATGTTGTTGGTAGGCCTACAATCCCTCTGAGTGATAAAACAATGCCAGACAAAGAAATATTCAAAATCTTACATTATGGGCCCTTTAAAGCCAATAGCCTATTTACAGAAATAGCAACGTGCAGAGGTTGTTACCGTTTTACATTAAAACAAAATACAAAAACTGAATTCCCTCCCGCGTTCCATGCACATTTGTCGCGCATTTCTTGATACTGTCGCCCCTCATTTTTTCCTTTCATCGGATCTAGTTACACTAATCCCTGTTGCGTGCAGTAGTGTAGACACGCCTGCACATTCATTTCAAAAGTTTTGTTCCTCGTATCTTCTGTAGACCCCCCGAAAGATACCGTGAGTAAATCTGGTTTTATTTGGTGAGTAGCTTTGGACTTCGTGTTTGGGGTAAATGTGATGTTATAATGATGTCAGAGGTTATGCACTTAAGAGCTACCGTTGGTAGTATAAGTATCCCACTTTTGTGTCAATTTTGACGACTAGGCTAGACTTGTCTTGTCTACTTATTTGACTACCAATTTCCTTAAATCAGACAGACATTGAGCTAATGTTTTGTTTTTGTATTTGTGCTTTTTTGTTGTTGTTTTTTTTGCATTTTTTTAATAGCATGAGAAATGCATTGCTTGTCAAAACAACTAAAATGTTTGGGGCATTACCAGCTCGATCTGCTCTCAATTGCGCAATCAGGGAACCATGTTGCTTATGTTAGATTCCAAGACAACGAGATTCCAAGCCTATGGAAATTAGTGAATGACCAGGTAGCACAACTTTTTTATGTCTGTTGTGTAATCGATTTGTTTGTGCCCTCACGCATGAAATACTACAAATTTACTTACACACAAGTTACAAATCTTTGCATTCACATGTTAAGTCTGATTGATGGAGTTTTGTCAGGGATATTGGTCAATTAGAAGCGTTCACATCCGACATTATTAAAATATCTTGTATGAATTAGACTTGGCCTGGTCAGTACCATGGGCAAATGTAAGTGTTGCAAGGCTGGTTTAACATGCTAGGCTACACATAAGTCAATTTAACATCTATTCAAAATCCTCTGTTTTGCTCCCCGGACAGATGAGACAAGACATCAGTAAATACTAAATAGAAATGCAAAAGCTCTTGGAGCTCCTCAAGTAATTAAAATGTTTTTTTTTTTAAATGCAGATCGTAATTCAATTGACTTTCTGGCTGTGCAAGAGAAGACATGGAAAAGGGCACAGCTAGTGGAGCCACATCAGTTGACTCGGAGGCCCAAAAAGAGAGTGCCCAGGATGGGCTTCAACAGAGGGGCAAATGGGCCAACAAGACTGAGTTCATGCTTTCCATGGCTGGTGAGATTATCGGCCTGGGCAATGTGTGGCGCTTCCCTTACCTGTGCTATAGGAATGGAGGCGGTAAGTAAAGGGGAGAAATGGGGAGCTGGTCTCTTTACAGCCAGATACACATTCATAGCTTTTCTGACCTCATAACTGAAGTTTTTGGTTTTTGAAGAACTTTTGATGTGGTTATTGTCTTGGGAAACCTTTTTTGTTCTACTACCATAACACACCTCTGGCTCTTTCTTGTTGTTGGCTGTTGACAGGTGTCTTTTTCATACCCTACTTTGTGTTCCTGTTCTTCTGTGGGATCCCTGTGTTTTTCTTGGAGACTGCATTGGGCCAGTACACCAGTGAGGGTGGAGTCACAGCCTGGAGGAAGATATGTCCTATGTTTGAGGGTAATCTCTCCGCAGAACATTGATTCATTGTAGAGTTGTCAAAGGAACCGAGTCAAACATATTCGGAAATTTTAAACATAACATGACAGATTTTGAACTTTTATTTTATGTGTTTGTTTTTATTATTATGCATGAGCTAAAAGATCATCTGTAATGCATGGCACTTGTAGACCCCAACGACATACTTACCAATCCTGCCGGTGTAGTTTTCTGACCATTGTAAACTAGCATACTAGTAAACTCTGGAGTCTTGGTTGAAAATGTAGTATGCAATGATATTGAGTTGTAAAAGAATAGAAAACCAATGTGCACAAAGTGATCCATTAAGCTTTTTGAATGAAATAATTTCGTAGAAGATCATTTAAACTTCATAGCTAAACTTTGTCTTTCTACCCCTGCAGGGGTGGGCTATGCATCCCAAGTAATTGTAATGTACCTGAACATCTATTACATTGTGGTTCTGGCCTGGGCGCTTTTCTATCTGTTCAACTCGTTTAAGAACCCACTGCCTTGGACTACATGCGACAACGTGTGGAACACTGGTAAGGTCACATAGTATGTAAACACAAGGTTCTCACTCACACAAATGCATAAAAAGTTACTGTATGCAACTTTTAGATTCAAACATACAGTTATTTTCAGCTGGTTTAACTAGCTGATTGTCGACTACTAACACAGGCCAGGACAGTGTTTGATATTTGGGAGCGATGCACTATAAGTGATATTCCTAGTTACCAAAAGAGACTACTGTCAACTCTCTCTTACCTTCTTTCTTGCTCAACTTTACCTGTCCTTTCAGACATGTGTCACAACCGTGCCAGCTTCTACGCCAACCCTAATTTGTTCAATCCGGGATCCAACTGGTCGTTTCTCAACAATGGAACCTTAACCAAAGATTACCCGGACACACTAAGCTCTGAATACTACTTGTATGCCACCATAGCAAACAGCTGTTTATTTAGATAATGTAAAAAGTTAAATACATTAACAAAAGGTTTAATGCTAATAATGATAACTATAACTTTAATTTAGGAGCGCCTTTCTAAAACCAAAGGACACTTGTAAATTCAAAAAAACAATTAAAAGAAGTAGGAGACAATAAGTAGATTAAGAGCAGTAAAAGTCTTATCACCCTATGACAGTGCAGACATAGGCCTGACAGAACAGGAAGGTTTTTAGAAGCCTTTTAAAACTTCCTAAGGACTGCATTACTGATCTCCATGGGAGGGAGTTCCAGAGGGTAGGGGCAGCCACGCTGAATGCTCAGTTCCCAGAAGTCCGCAACCTGGTATGGAGGATGGAGAGCGGTCCCATGTCAGCAGAACTGAGATTCCGTTATGGAAAGTAGGGTAGTAGTAGGTCAGAAAGATATTGTGGGGCTTGTACATGGAGGGATTTGTATGTGATGAGGAGGATTATGAACACAAATGTTACCTATTTTTGTCATATTAGTAGATTTAAAGTTAAATATTTGCTGTACCAAACTTGGCTGAGATTTTTAAGATTTTTTGAACTTTTCTTTTTACTTACATTTATTATGTTTCTTCATCAGCAATGCAACCTCTATGACCACGTCTTCCGAGGAGGAATTTTGGATGTAAGAAAGCATAAAGCCTCCATGGTTCCATGTTGTATAAAATTTAGAATTGTCTGTGATTTTGCAAAGGAAAATGTATGCTATTTTGCTATTGATGCTCGCCATGTGATGCATTCCCGATTGAGTATGTGATTCCAGAACTGTGAAATAGCCTGTGAACCACTGTCCATATGCTAAAAAATTAGAACAACGTGTGATCTTCTTTTGCGTGCAGTTGATAGTCTAAACAACCGAAGTAAGCTGACGGGTATATGAGGGGAGCAGATGTTTTGTTTGCAACTCTGAATTTAGATAGAGTTTTCATATGAAGTCCTTAAAGCAGTAGAAAGAACAGTCCGCTACTGTATATGCATGTTTCCTAAAAATCAGGTTATGTCTCTTAAAAAAATGTATTGAGGGGGAGGAGGAGTAATTTTCGATATAAGAAGACTCATTAGGCCGGCTTTTCATCTATTGTTTGTGTATGATTTTCCTTTGTTTGTGTGATTTATTTTATTCCCCAGTAATGGTGTACTCAGAACATCTGAGGACATGTCCCTGGGTTTGGTGCATTGGGACCTAGCCCTTTGCCTTCTTCTGGCTTGGACTATCTGTTACTTCTGCATCTGGAAAGGAATAAAGTCCACTGGCAAGGTGTGTGTGTGTGTGTTTGTGTTTGTGTTTGTGTGTGTTAGTGTATGTGCATGGGTTTTGGTGTGGCATTTTACAGGAAAAGTCTTGGATCCACATGTTTTATTTTAAAATAGTTTGTATTTGTCATAGGTGGTGTACTTCACGGCAACATTCCCGTACCTCATGCTTGTCATCCTGTTCATCCGTGGCGTGACCCTCCCTGGTGCTGCTGAAGGCCTAAAGTATTATCTCACACCTGACTTGCAAAAGCTCACTGACCCTGGTGTAAGACTTAAGAATTTATATAGCATTTTGTTCAGTTTAGGCCTCATAAACAATTTCTGTTTCTAAGGATCACTCTGACATGAAGATATCACCAAAATGTTAAGGTTGCACTTAAAGGTTATCTTCACAATATAGCACAGTACTTCGTTCTGTGGATCTCAAAGGCAAATGTCAGAGTCATAGGTCATTCTAACCAGTATTTTGCCAAGAAGATAATTTTAACATCAGGATGGAGATCGTTAAACATGAAACATTTATGTAACCTTTTATTTTACTTTCATGAAAAGGGAGTTCCTCTTTTATACCTGTTTTATATCTCAGGCAACAAAGTGTTTGCATCTTGTAAAATTCTAAGAGTCATACAATATTACATTTTCCTACGCAATATGTCTTTAGAACGTTACTTCTGTTTCATGGAAACTTTGTCAATGATGCACGCAAGAGGCTTTACTCTTTCTGTTTTCTATGCACACATAATCCCCAAAGGGAAGTGAGGTTTTAGCCAGAATAACAACACATTTATCAGCACATTATGCATCAACCGAGGCATGTCCTAACACATCATTTCCTCACATAGTAACAAAAACACAATTTGCCATGTGTTACTATTGAAAAAAAGGTTTTACAGTATGTACCATATATATATATATGATAAACCATCATTGAATTTCAGGTGAGAATCTGTTGGAAATTCATGTAGCATGATACCTCCACAATTGACTAAATCTTTCTTGGAGGATTTCCAACTACAATAGCAAAGTTTGGCTTGAGAGTGAGAATATATACTGTACTCACTTAGCTCTGAAAAGATTATAGAGAAACAATGGCTGTATATAAATATGAATGAGTTATAGTGTGAAATCGGTATTAGAAGTCTGTCTCTAACTATCTCTAAATCCACATTATATTCTACAGCAGCCTCCCACCCAGTTCCACAAAGGACACATTATTTCTTTCACTTTGGGGGGCTAATATCTTCCAGGGTTAGAGGTCAGTAGACAAGGACAATCTAGAATGAGGGTGGCAGTGGGCCATATTCCCTTCTGTTACAGTTTCCTGTTACAAATTTGTGTAGCGTAGCGTACCGTTCCAATTTAAAGTTGTGGGACGCGTTTAGATAAAATTACATTGCATTATGTTTTTGTCTGGCTGGATGGAGTAGTGGATTTGACTGAAGAACAAAGTGTGGTCCAGCTAAAATGGCCTGCTTAATGGGATTTTTAACAGAGTGACAGTTTTGTGGCGTTTTCCAAGAAAGACTGGAATTTTATTTTATTTTATTTAACTCTGCGTTTATCTTCTGGCTATTGTAATCAATCAGTTGATAAAAATGTATTGTGTCTAACAACAAAGACGTTTTAGTATCCCAGCTCGATTTTGTGAGATCATCCAGTTTGTCATTAAACATGAGGATAATTGAAACGCTCTGGAAATCTAACTCAGGGGAAGCAAAACAAGTTGCCTTTGAGCAAAAAATGTTGTAGGTCAAAGTGGACAGTTACGTAATACTCTGATGGGAAGGAATGTTATAGCATGTGCCCTCTGTCTGCAGTGGAAACGACTGTAATGCCTCAGGGTTCGATGGCTCTGGGGTTCTTGCACCTCTAATGCAAGCCAGATGACAGGCCCTGAAGTAGGAGTGATTTGTGTGTGTGTGTGTGTGTGTGTGTGTGTGTGTGAGTGAGTAGACAGGCATGCTTGGAACCACACCAGCACAAATGTGCAAACACATACAGATATTTGCACACCATAGCAGATTTTAAAATTGTGATGGCTGATGTGTCTGTAAGGGCACACAAAGACATATGCTAGCATACACAATCAAACACATGCTGTAAGTGTTGACTTTAGAACAAGAGGGAAACTATCTCCTCCATCTGTATTTTGATGTTGGCTTGAAACTGAGCTCCTGCTCTTTGAAATGTAGTTTATGTTGTTAACTTGACAAATAACTTTTTATTGCTCTTGTTGAGAGAGGAAGCCAATGAGAACCACATGTAGCTGTTTATCATCATTGGTATAAAGGTTTTTAGGCTTTTAAGTTTCCCTACATGCAGGAATTATATTAATCATTAATTTTAATATTATTTTTAAATAATAATTTTTGCCTTCTCAGACATCTGCATTCAGACATTCTATTATTTAGTGTTAGAACTGTTTTATGTTGCTGACAACAAATTATGTAAGTTGAACTGATGGTACTTTGTGTCTGAAAGTCAGCCTTTGACATGTGATCATTGTGCTTTCTCCTATGATGTTTTTTTCTCCCAGGGGGAATTTTCTACAGTTTCATAGGCCTTAATGTAACAGTGCATACTATGGAAACAGGAACATTCGGACTCTGAACATTGATTTGTAGCCTTGACGTAGTTCATGTTTGGCTACAATCATACCTCTGACCATATTTTGTCCATGCATGGACATTTTTGGACACAAAGATAGGAAAACAAGACAATGAGTCCCTTTTTTATCAAAACCTCTTGAAGGAGGGATTGTTTTACAGTATTTTCCAGGCATCTGCACACCACCACTGATGATTTAAAGGACATGCAATTTAATTAACAGGGACAGTGTCAACATAGAATAATCTCCTTTCTTAAATTGTATTATTTTCTAACTACTTCTAACATGCCAATAATAGTGCTTAAGCCGTGTGAGGAGTTTTCGTGAGACAAGCAGAGATTTTGAAATTAATTCTGATTCACTGGTTTTGATTTGAATCCACTGCAAACCAACAAATGCATATGTGGATCCGTTTTTTTATTTACTTATTTCAACAATTGAAGGTATAGTGTGTATTTATGCACAGTTGCTAATAATTGTACAAATACTAAAACATTGATCTATACTATACTCTACTACTGTATGTATTAATTTTTGTATTTGTTGTTTCTTCGCTCTTCCCCTCTGTTTTCTCTCTCTCTCTGTCTCTTTAGGTTTGGCGTGATGCGGGAACCCAGGTTTTCTTCTCCTTCGCTGTATGTCAAGGAGTTCTAACCGCTCTGGGCAGCTACAACAAATACAACAACGACTGCTACAAGTCAGTGTCATTCATGGCATCAAGCCACACAATCAGAGATATCTCAATTCTGCTTTGGGCTTCTTTTCATTGTCATGATAAATGATTCATGTACTTGTCTTTTTGGTAAGTAGTCATCATACGCTCTGCTCCCGTTAATGCTGACATTGTAGGTAATTTTAGGTGTGTTTCTTTGTTTAATCTTAGGGATTGTTTGGTGCTCTGCGTCCTAAACAGTGGCACTAGTATCTTTGCTGGTTTCACTGTCTTCTCAGTTTTGGGCTTCATGGCTCATGAACTTGACTTGCCGGTGCAAGACATTACTGCTAGTGGTGCGTTACAATCTAAATTACCTTTATGCATTACCGTCACCTTTTCTATTATTGTTTAATTTTATGAATATTAAGATTGCTGTTCCCATTGCTTGGAAGATCTCTGGAACCTACACTACAGAGATTTAATGTATTACGACATCTGGATTTATTGTCCGTCATTGGTGAACTACAAACAGCCACAGCTAACCACATGGGGGTGTTTTATTCCACTCAATTCATGTACATGTGAATCTACATTTTTATCTACATGGTCTAAAACGTATTATGTTTCATAAACTCATGTTTGGTAACTATTGCTCTAATGCAGGTCCTGGTCTGGCCTTCATAGCCTACCCAAAGGCTCTGTCTCTACTGCCCGGAGCCCAATTCTGGGCTGTTCTCTTTTTCCTCATGATTCTGTTCCTAGGACTAGACAGCCAGGTAAAATAGAGATATAGAAACAAAGCCAGTCTTTACTTCTATGTGTGCTGGGGATGTGTGTTGTGTGGTAGGTTTGCTGGGTATGGTGTAGCAGAGCTCTACCGACTGACCAGTTTGCATAGGCCAGCTAAAACAAAATGGTACTTCATATAACATGTATTCCGTGTGAGCGTAGTTAATTTTAATGAAGAATTCCATTGCGAATATTGTGTCATCAAAAAGGATTTTGGTAACACTTTACTTTGAGTGGTGCTAATGTAGCATTCATAAAGCATTCATTAACCCGTTATATGCATGGCATAAAGCATTATAACACCCTGCATATGATTATAAAGCTATATATAAACGTTTTATACTTGAGTTATGTAACCTTGACATTAAACATGTTATAACACTGTCATTGATCTGATATGTTGATTTTACTTTGTACTCATATATACTGTGTATATATAGTACATGTATATAGATGCTGTTAAATTTCACTGTATATGTATATAGGTATATGTATATGTGTGTGTTTTGTTTTGCTGTGCAGTTTGTTTGTGTGGAGAGCTTATCCACTGCCATCACAGACATGTTTCCTGAGCAGCTGAGGAGGGCTGGCCGGAGAGAGATCTTAGTTCTGGCCATCGTTGTGGTCTGTTTCTTGTTAGGACTGCCACTTGTCACTGAGGTAACAAAAACAATAAGGAACGTGAAGGGGGAGTGTGCTGGTGAATGAAAGCTCCATGCTTTTGCTTTTTTTTTGGGAACACCCAGTAAACACCCACTTTTTACCAATATGATTGCCTATCCGTACATCTGTCAATCCATGTATCTCATCGACCCATTTCTATGTCTCCTGGTCAGGGAGGGATCAAACTCTTTCAGTTGATGGACACATACGGTGCCAGCGGCACAAGTCTACTGTTCATCGCCTGTTTTGAGACTGTTGTCATTGGCTGGATCTACGGTAGGTGCTGTCCAATCAGTATTGGAGCATAACTAAGTTAGAGTTTTTGGGTATTTACAATTCAAAGTTTTAAGTGTTAATAAATGTTTAGCCTTGTGTAGCTGGACACCTTGCCTTTGAGTTTTGCCGTTCACTACTGACTGGAGAGCATGGCTAAACTTGTAAACAATTGTTGATAGGGAGTAAAAAAAATCATAGGAAGGTGCACATTGGTTCATTATTTCGATCAATCATGGCAATTTTAGGAGGGGATTCTTTACATTTGAGAAAAGCAAATAAAATAAATGTTTGACAATTTAATTTAATAAGAGGTACACCAGCAAAAATTTCTTAGGAAGTGCTGCTGTACATTTTTTGTTTACAAATTTTCCCAGAGAAGTTAATGTTAAGCTTTCATTGTGAAAGTAGGAAGCACCCATGTCTATCTATTTCAATCATTTCTTGAGAGATTATATATTTAAAGCCACTGTTGGCAACATTTTTTATATTTACAGATTATCAATACATTTCTTCTGATAGCACATTGTAATGTATATGAGAGAATGAAAACAATTGCGGTTCAGATCGGTCCTCTTGAAGTTTCAATCTTAACGCTAATTGTGTCTGCCACCGTGCAGGATCTCCCACAAAACTATGACGAATTGCTTTATGGCACAAAGAATTGCGTCACTAAATCAGGAAGATATGCCCACACTTGGAGTATTGTCGTTGAACATGCAATTGACTTTATTAACTTTCCACGAAATTGTGTAAAAATTATTAACAGAGTTGAACTAGATATGTAATGTTACCAATATATTGACTCCAAAGCTACAGTATGTCTCAGTATGTTTTTTAATCAATTAACTGACAACTGACTTCGCTGAATGAGAATGCATTTGACAGAATTTAGAGTATGCTCCCTCATTGATGGACTAACAACACCAGCCAAACTTTTGCAGGTGCAAACCGTTTCTATGACAACATTGAGGACATGATAGGCTACCGACCATTCCCAGTGATTAAGTACTGCTGGCTGTTCATCACGCCGCTGATCTGTGGGGTGAGACCAAAGCATTTTAAAAATGAGTTCAATGTGGTGAAAATGTTAGTACATCCGGGGTCTGTATTTTTTTTTATATTTCTTCTAAAGATACACTGATACACAACTACGTCAATGTAAGTTTTAAAATGATGTGTTCATTAAGAGAGCAAAGAATACAGCATGCATGCAAAAAAAGTAATTAAATTTTACTGTGTAATTCAAACTTTCATTTGTAAATCAAATGTCAGATTTCTTTTATATTACTTACAGAGGTCATGCCTGCTTTCACCTTAATTCAGTTTGGTTGAATGTTGTTTATCATTCAGTATAAACAATATACCCAAGTAAATTTAAGTAGGCAAGATGTAAAACATAGCACTAGTATCGTATGTTCTATTAAATCACTTATCAGATAAAATATCATTGCTTGATTCTTTCCAGATTACATTGACATATGACTTGATGACCACCGTTAATGTATCTACATTCTACGATCAAGGATCATGGGTCAAGCCAGTGGCTGCACTCCTGGTTATCACACCCCTTCTGTGCATTCCCCTCCACATCCTAATCTCCGCGTGCAGGGTGGGTGGGCGGTGTGAGTGTTTGTGTGTGTTGAGAATATAGGGGAAAATCCCAATTTTAGAGTTCCTCAATAGTTTCTCTAATATTATCAAACTAAAGTCAAGAAAAAACTGTACTTAAAAATCTTAACGTCGTAGACTACCAAATAGACTGGCCTTCGCATGTGTCTATAGATCCCTAATATACAGGATATTGTGTTCTTCAGCAGGTTGTGTCACTGTGTCAGTTTCATAGCTAATCGTTATCTACTGTGCCCCATACTCCTTTTTTTCTCTCAGAATGTGAAAGGAGCTACCACTCCATCCAGTGACTTGCAACAGGCCTGGCCATACAACCCCGTTCTCACCCTGTGTGAGTATGTCATCTACCCGGGGCAGGAAAAACCCCCTAGGACAGTACATGAAGATTATGAGAAATTAAACACATTTTCCACGACTGGTGTCTGATGCATGTCGTTTAAAACATCATTCTCGATTCAGGACCAATAATGTTGCAGAGATATTACGTGTAGCTGGGAGTGTCTCTAAATATTTTGAGCAAGATAAAATAATTTTTACAGTTGAGAATACTTTCACAAATATTAAACTTGTTTACACTGTTTTATGGATATTCAGGGAGATTGTCTGTCATCGTTCTTTATGTTTGCCTTAAAAGTGGACTCTGGGATATCAAACCTTCCAGAAAGTTACTGACTCTTGCCAAACTATTTTATGGGTAAAGGTATTAACAACTATTATTCCCAGTCAACTTTACCTTGAGCTGTTTTTATTTTTGCAACTTTCCAAGAAACAAGTGTTGCCTTAAAGTGTACTGTAATGACTACTTCCTTTTCTACGTTTTATTTTTACCATTTTATCTCATATTTCTAAAGTTTCCTAAATGTTACAGATGTAACACTAATAGAATGTATTGCAAATAATAATCTCTTTGATTGTTTGCTAATATACCAAATAATGACTCCAAATGCTCGTGATAACTGTCTTTATTATTATTGTTATTATTATCACCACTTTCCAGAATTTTGCTGAATTGTTTCCACATTCAGATAAATTGTTCAAAATAATATGTAGATTTAGCACTTAGCACCATGTATGTAAATGTATTTCTAAGATGTCTACATGTTTGCCAGTCCACATCACAAGCAGTAGATCTAGCCAAAGCCCAAGCTTTGTTTCTCTGTAATATTTTCTCTCCTATTTCATAAATATACCAAGGATTGCTTATATTTTTTATTCTACATTTCTTAAAAGGGGCATGTTTGTTTGCTAACAAATTAAAAATAGTTAGAAAATATTCCAGCGCTAATTCAGCATCTGAAAATAGAGCTATAGATGACAGATCACTGTCATATAAGTCACTAAAAGTACCTGCGCAACAAATTTCTAAAAATACCTCTTATAGACATACTGAGATCCAGATCTTTTCGTTTTAGTGTCTCTAATACAGCCAACTGGACAGTGATCGCTAAAATCTATTGGGAACACACAGGAATGTGTGTATTTATGTGGCCTGCAGGATCAGATCCAACAGGGGTGACTTATTAAGATACCTCATATTTGGCCGTGTGGGGTCTGTGAATAATTGCGTAAGATTGAACTCATTACACAAATGTTTTAAATCATCAGGGGCTTTGTACGGAAGCCCTAAGCTGCCATACATTCATACATTTTATTTACTCTGTTTTCCCGTGATAATGAGATAATGTAGGGTGAATTCAGGTTGAGTGGGACAGCAGGTTGAGTGAGACACTTAAGCTTTGGGGTAGTGTACAGGGTATATTTTGTAAGCCAATCATAGCAGTTGTTACTGTATTGTTGTTTAATGTCTACTTGATATGAAACAAAGGATCTGATTGATGTGACATCACATCAGGGGTTCTTTTGTTACTTTTCAAACTGCTTGACTCCTGGGACCTCACGGTAAGCCACCCGGCAAGTGTAACTCAATTTTAGAATAATAAGGTTGATAATTCTGTCATTTATGATGTAATCATATATTGTTTTACTTTTAAATGACTTTATACTGTCAGTGTATTACAAATGAATAACAATGAGCATAAAGCTGCATCAAATATTTTGGAAAACTAGATTCACATTACTGTCCCACTCAACCTGACATTGTTAGATAAAGTGGGACAGGGCATTTCAGGTTGTGGGACAGTTTTAGGGCTAATACTAGTAACCTCTGCCATTTTATGACTAAAATATAAACATTTTAAGTTGTTAGTAAGAATTATGAGTCAGAATATGAAATTTAAGGGTTGGAAATTTCTTAAACAGGCTACATTACACGACAGATGGCACCCACACAGAGAGAGAGAGAGAAGAGAGGAGTGAGGGCAATACAGAAAGGACAACCATGTAGGAAGGGAAGAGAGAATGGCAGGGGCTATTGAGGAATATAAGAGTCAGGTGAATGAAGGACAGGAACCTAAGTTAAGTTTTTTATCCAGGGCATGGAACATCCCAAAATCTACGCTACGAAGGAGAGTGAAATGGCTGGTGAGCAGCTACCGCCATGCGTCAGGTAAGACCTACCTGCTCTTAGCTGAGCCTGAGAGTGAGTTGGCTGGCCTTGTTAAATTATTGGCAGAGTTCCCTCTAGAACGAGGGTATGTACGCCGTATTGCGTTTCAGCACGCCAAAATGAATGGCATCACTGGATTTTTGGAGGACAAGCAAAAATACTGGCCACTACTGGTTTGCGGGGTTAATGAAAAGGAGCCCAAACATGAGCCTCCATAAGCCAGAAGCCCACTCTGCTGCAAGGGCCTCTGGTAGGGCACTGTAGTTGAGAAACGGTTTCAGACCTACATCTTACTTCTCAACCATCTTCAAATCCATGACTTGTCATCTCACCTGTGGAACTATGATGAATCGGGGCTGCAGGACCACTTCATCTCAAAAAAGGTTGTGGGGGTGACTGGCATGATTTAATTTGTTTTCTCAAGATCTCGGGTTATTATGTCCGTTTTCCCGTGATAACGAGTTAATTTAATTTTGTTTTATCAAGATCTCGAGTTATTTATGTCCGTTTTCCCATGATAACGAGTTAATTTCAGTTTGTTTTCTCGAGATCTCGAGTTATTCATGTCCATTTTCCTGTGATAATGAGTTAATTTAATTTTGATTGTGATCGAGAAAAATTATCCCGTCTGCTCTGATTGGTCAGCTGGCCAACAAAGGGAATTAGCCTTTGCGCTTACCAAAACAGCGTTTTCTCGACTTGGCGAAACCACCGGGCCTCCGCTCTGACTGGCACTGGTTGAGGGTGTGCCAAACATTATTCAAATGTGTGACTTAGTGACGTAGATAAGTTACGTAAGAAAACGCCAGACTACAAAGGAGGCGTTTCAGGCAGTTCAGGAGCAGTGTTTTCTGTGAGAGTAGCTCCCTTTGCCATGGACTATGGGATTTGTAACTTTTCAGACCTTTTACATGCACAAAAAGCTATAAAACATACTAAAAGAAAGGGAAAACTCCAAAAAGCATAATAGGTCCCCTTTAAGGATAATATAATGGATCAGTGTTCTAGGGCAGCTCTTTATGCTTGAAGTCTTAACCAAAGGTCTCTTGATAAGGGTCAACAATATGTATAGTGATATATACTGTAGAAAGCAGCAAACCCAATGCCTTATAGTTTATCATGCAGACCTATAGCCTACTGTATGTCTGTTATGCTGAAGACGTCTTACATATTGCAGTTGGTATTTGTATTGTATTTGTACCAAAGACATGGCCAAAGCTTAAGTGATTTTTTATATTTGGGTTTATTGCGTTCTAATGGACTTTACAACAAATGAGAAACAATTAAAATTATTAAACCACACAGTTTTTATAAAAAAAATTACTCTCCGTCCACTTGCTAATCTTTTTCCGCCTTGTTCAATTCCATATCATTTTACTCAGGTCTTACGTAAATTGTAAATTGTGCTGTTGTATCATAAAATCAACTGTAACGTCAACCCTACTATTGCAACCTGCACCCACTACAGGTCATTATGCTAAATAAAGGCAAATTATGTGTGTGATGTCATAGGGTTAAAGATGTACACTAAATGAGGAGGTCCTTTTGGGCTTTTACTAATAATCAGGCCAATCTCATTGGATGCAGTCATCTATGTAATCTAAGCCGGCATTCAATTAACCGACCAGCGGTCCCCAGGATGTGGAGATGACCATCAGCATTTTGGCCCTGGGGGGCAGCAATGGCTCGATATGACGGCCATGAATCCAAAGAAGAGAATACAAAACTTTCAGTGACATTTACAGAGGCCATATAGGGAGCACAGAATGCTTGGTGTCAAAGGTCAATCTAAACCCTAAGAACAAGGGTATGAGAGTGCTGTGACGTCCCATTACTGAATAAAGAGCCACTTGAAGCACAGAGAAACACTGAAACACTTATCTTGACAGTAGACGAAGTCCATAGTAAATTGACCACTTTGTTTTATAAAGCAGTCAAAAAGCATTCTGATGAAAAAAAAATACTGAACCTACAAATCAAGACAAGGTAATAAAGGATTTGCCTAAATTCTTTCTGCTAGTTACAGGAGGACCCACATTTGCAAATAACACATATCAAAGGTTTATTTTATAGGGCAAACATCACCTGGACTGCCTGCCTGTCTATATTTTCAGTCTTAACAAAATTAGGGTATTGTACAGAATACTTCCAGGAATGAGCTACATATTTAGAGTTAAGAGGAAGTTTTAAATTAAAGATTTAGTACAAGTTCTAATAATTGTCTATTTATATGAGATTAAACTCTCGTAACTGTCTCAGAAATGTAAGCCAATGCACTTCACGCATAATGTAACAACTTATATGAATCATTAAAGGATCAACTGTGTGATGTTGGCCCCTCTTCCAAAATTATTTCTTCTATGTATGTGTCCTGCCTCGTTGGGGCCATATTGATTGCACCGTTGTTATATGAAAAAACACTGCCTTGAAGTAACGTGCGGTGAAACTTCAGTATTTATTTAGCAACATTGAACTTAGTCTTGTGGGTAGGAACAGTTTATCCAGATGCTAAAACTGAAATAAATAAATTGAGGAGCAAGAATTTTAATCAGTTAATATGTGTAAAAATCTGATTCCTGTATTTGCACAATCAAAAACAAACTTCTATTATTAATAGAGCCTTAATTCACAATATAATATAATATAATATAACATAACATAATTTGTCAACTGTATATTCTCAGTACAAATACTAACATTTTACAAAGTGTCATCTGTGTTTTCAGTTTGATTATTTCTCTGTCTTTAAAAAGGGTATTAAAATTCAAACAACCTCTTAACACCTAACTAATAAATCTGCAGTAATTTACCAGTATTAACTAACAGATTGGGAGAGATTACTTCTATAATAAACTGGTCCTGTCTGGAGGCAAGACTGGGCCCTCAGCCACAGACTCCCTCTGAAACCACATTGTAAGATGTCTGCACATTGTGTGTGTATGTTTGGGCATAAAGCAATATGCCTGCCATCTCTTTGCTGGATCTTGGACTGAAACTCGAGGCAAATAGTCATGCCTTCTGGTGGGCTCCACAAATGGCAAAAAGCACACTACACACACACACACACACACACACACACACACACACACACACACACACACACACACACACACACACACACACACACACACACACACACACAAATGTGGTGTATTTTTCCATAAAATATTCACTCACATTGTCCTTAACAAAATTATAATTCAACTAGATAGGGCTACAATTTTTGTTGAAATTGTGATGTGTGCTTGCAGTACTGCGGTTACACTTGTAGCCCTTGATGCACCCCTTTCCTACCTCGTATTATGGATTCAGTGTTATTAATTGGATGCTTGGTACATTTTAGGAAACATTAGGAGACCATTAGCTCAGCCCTGGGATTTCTGTGGTCATAGCTTTCCAGGCTTTGTGCCAGGGGCCGCTGGTTGTTTTATTTCAAACTCTCTTTCACTGATAAAGTCCCCCTCTATTGGAAGGTCCCATGGAAACGACACTGGCAAGAGCAAACCCCCGACTATCCACAGAAACTGTGATACTACCCCCCCCCCCCCCCCCCCCACCCGACACACACACACACAAGCAAACTAACACACAGTCATACTACTCATAGCTATGAACATTACATACAAACAGAGACAGACACACACTCAGTAGCAGCAGCATCCAATTGACATCTCTCTTAGGGCCTGAGGGCCTCACCAGCACTGAGCTATGATCTAACCAAATAACAGGTCGAAGTTTATTATCTACCACTCAATATCAGCCACGGGCCCACCAAAGGAAGCTATATCCCCAACAAAAAAGGTGTGGGAGAAAGAGCGGAAACAAGAAATCTATTTTTTTTCATCTTTGTGGTGGCCGTGTGACATTTCTCTTGGACCGGGCATTGTTGTTGGAAGGGTTTCATCGTCACTGTCCGGACTAAACGATCCTCTCTCTTTTGTATTTGCAATATAAGTTTAGAGACAAAAAAGCAGAAGTATTGAAAATGACCAGGGACCCCAGACAAGGCCTGTAAAGTTGCATACCAAAGGTAGGCTGCATTTCTGTTTTTATTATTTGTTGACCTTCTATTTAGAGTTAGGGTGGATAAAAGACAAAAACAGAAAACAGTGACAAAAATATAAAAGTAAAAAAGGGATAACAAATTTTTTAAAGTTATTGTAAATCGATGAGTCTAGCATAGTCTAGTAATACACATTTGTCTTTTTCAATAATTCCTATTTGGAATCCACAAGCAAAGTATCAATCATTTCACATCCAAACACACAATCATTTTGCTGGTCCTCCGAATAAATGACAGAATCACAAATCAAGAATAAATATTCAAAACCTGGACATTTTGCAATACATTTTATACATCTATTCTGCATGGAACTCCTAATGAATCTAGGTCACTGTTAGAGGAGCCCTGTCATTTTAATCAATTAAGCAAAGGAAGCAAATGTTAAAGCTGAGCTCAATGAAGTCACTCATAAGTCAATAGATTTTGATTGCTTTAAATGTATTGATGTTATTTTTGACCAAATTAACTTTCAAAACACAAAGCGAAAGCAGGTTTTGAGTATTTTGGCCTCACTTAAATGGGAAAGTGTGTCCAGACGTTGACTGGTGACTGTACTGTACATGTTACCAACTGTATGCAAGCATTTGGCTGATTCTTGTCAGAAGGGAATTAAGATTGTGATGGAGCTGAGTGTAGAATTAACTTAATCATATCTCAAAGGTTCAGCAAATGTGATTACCTAATACATTTCTATTCATACTTGCGAATGAACAAGGTAAAGTTTTTTTTATGCCCCCCCCCCCCCCCCCCCCCCCCCCCCCCCCATGGTAATCATCCATGCTTACCCCTGAAACTGACTTTACAACAACGGACCAGGTACTGTCTAAGAGCCTCAGGTAAGTTTAATTAAGTGACACGGCGAACAGTAGTGGAGTGCCAGGGGTTCTACCCTTGTGCCCCTAAAATTCCACCATGGGGAAGACCAGTAAGAGTACAGTTGACCTAAACTCACCAACTGAGGTCAAACAAGCAGTTCCCTTTGAGGATGTGGAGCCTGTGGGATCATCTGCAGACGAAGTAAAGAAAAATGAAGCGCCACCTGACAGGGGAAGCTGGAAGGGCAGATTTGACTTCCTGCTGTCTTGCATAGGATATGCAATTGGCCTAGGAAATGTCTGGAGATTCCCCTACCTATGTGGCAAGAATGGAGGAGGTAAGAAATAAGGGAATGGGTGCATAATTAAGCATGGTTGTTTTAAAAAAAAAAGTCTAAACAAATGTAAGCTGTGCCCGCGGATTCAAAACAAAATCTAAGGTGATGGGCGTTTGGAGTCACAACTTCCCTCACAACTGTTTCCAGAGCCAAGAATCAAGAAGCTTGTGTTGCTTCATAAACTTTGCTGTTTGAAGCAATACTGTAAGATGAAAACTCAACTCAACAAAGCTTATAATATTGGGTATTATGTACTATTGGGTATAAATCTGTGGAATTTTATTTTTCAGTATGTTCTGTTGCACAATATGACAGTGTCATGCTATAACCTATTTATTACATAATACGCTTTGTGGGTCATTACACAAGAATGGTCTTGCAATTGTATAAAAATAAGGTAAATTTGAATGTTTATTGAACTCATTGAATTCCCATTCACTACCAAACACTGTAATACTACATTACTGACTTATTTTGTAACCATGATGACAATCATGAGATTGTTGTTAAATATTTAATCTGAATGCACAAAGTCTTACAGAATTAGGCATCCATAGAGAATTTCAAGCAGGACCATACATAACCCTCAGACTCTGCATTATGGTGGGTTTTAACATACTTCCTGGTGTTTTCATTACTTTCTTATCCTGCATCAGGAGCCTTCCTAATTCCTTACTTCATGACCTTGGTGTTTGCGGGGATACCTCTCTTTCTGTTGGAGACATCATTGGGCCAGTTCACCTCAGTTGGCGGACTTGGAGTGTGGAAGCTACTGCCAATGATGAAAGGTATGCAAAATAATAATATAATTATCATATTTCTAGTTTGTACTTTCATGTAGTTACATTGTATTATGTACTGCATGTATTATTGTGCAGAGAAACCAGTTGAAAATATGTTTTTTTGGGGTACACTCTTTAAATAACAGCATTTAAAGAAGAAAACATTTTAAAATCAGTTAATATCTGAACTCATTGATTTCTGAATTATCAGCATACTCTTCATGCTATTAAATATTGCATATTTGGTTATAATGTGCCAAATTTTCAGGGGAAATCTTAGCGAGTGACCCCAGTCCTTTTCACTGTAATAATAATAATAATAATAATTAATGATTGATTGCGTTTGATATAGCATATCACGGTGTATGTCAGTGACACTGGGGTTGGGGATAAGCTGTCAAATTCAGCCCATAGCATTCTCTTATGAAAGGTATGAGTTGGCGAATGATTGAAAAGCTATTTACAGTTGTGTTTGACATCATAACAGGCAACATATAACTACTATTTACTTTACACATTATCACAACATCCTATTAAAATAAAAAGGCATTAACCCTACAATGACTGACCAACATATGAAAAATCCCTACAGGTGTTGGTTTAGCAGCAATGGTCTTGTCCTTTTGGCTCAACATCTACTACATTATCATAATCGCTTGGGCCCTGTACTACCTTTTCAATTCCTTCAGATCAGTAAGTGAGATCAGCACAAATGCTACAACCTTTTGACTTCAGAATATCCGTAAAAATAAATATTTGTTTTAATTTGTGTTCAGTTCTAATATTTACTTTCTTGAAATTGTCTCCAGTTATTTTGCTATAATCAAGTTTTATAATGTTCATATGTTTGTTAATTTGAGAATTGAACTTTAAAGTAGAGATGATTCATGGAAAAATACATTATTTTAGCTATTTGACCAAATGTACTTAAACAAATATTATATTACGTTACAGCCTTCATGCTGGGTGCCCCTCTTTCTTCCAGGTAAGTGCATCTTTGTATTTAAAAAGTTTTTTTTATTTCTACCTCTCCAGGAGCTGCCATGGCAGAGCTGTGATAACCCTTGGAACACACCCAAGTGTTTCTGCAACTACAGTCTGACAGACACCACCAACCTCACCAGCGCCGTCACTGAGTTCTGGGAGTAAGTATAATGACACCTTTTAGTGTGGAAAGAAGGAACGGAAAGCCATGGTGTGTGCCTTTGAGAGTGTGAGTGTTTGCAATGGCGTTTGTGTTGGTAGGGGTGTTTACAGTTTTTTACAATCGCTAAAAAGCGTTGACCTATACTTAACATACTTTTTCAAAACTCTTAACACAACGACACACCTACATCACACAATTAGCCAAAAATTACGTTTTCTGCTCAAAACCACATTTTGTTACAGTTTTTAACGATTGCTAAAACACTAAATCCCATTCTCTGAACTAAGTCATCAGTGGCCTAGACCCATTTGTCAAATCATTCACCCTTTTGTCAAAACCTTAAACAAGTTTAGGTAGTTAGACACAATTAGCAAAACCTTTATCACTCTTTAAAACACAATTCACGCTGTGATTCACTAGTGTGACAAAATGGTAAACACTAGCGTCAAAAGTGCAACACAACTACAACACAGTTGTCATTGTTAAACACGACTCAAAATACTTCACACTTATTTCAAATGATGTGATCAAGCCAATTGTATGAGACAAAATACAGCTTTTCACTATTGCTTAAACGTATTTCTTGAAACCTTCACCCATTTTCTCCAAACTTTAAACCCAAATCCAAATATTCAAAAACAGTAATTTCTGAAGAAATTCGGGCAACTGTGAAAGACGTGATGCTGAGGCAGAATTCCAGTAATCTCTCATTGACATTGATTTTGCAGTTGCAAAATTGTTTGGAGTGTACTGTTGTGTGCTATTCATTTACTGTAGTTTTCTTTGTTCTTTGGGCTTACTGTATTTTTTGCAAGGACTGAATATACAGATCTTCAATACGGTATTACGTTCTTGCAGTACTTACAGTATACAATACAGTAAATTTACTGCACTAAGTTGTGATTACTATTATATTTTTGTTTTTGCAAAATGTGTTTACTATATACAATGAAACAAATAAAAACTTACTAACTACAAAAAAACAACTATATTCCCTGGACGCTGTGTTCTCCATTTTCTGATGCACTGTCTAATAAATGCTCTATGTTTGTTATATTGTGACTGGCTGTGTTTACGATATGAAAGAATTGTTTGATTTCTGCCAGAAGAGTCAGGGGTTATGTGAATGTAGTTTGAATAATTGGATTTGTGTTTTAAGTTTTGAGAAAATGGGGCAAGGTTTCAAAAAACGTGTTTAAACAATTGTGAAAAACTGTAAATAAATACAGACTCTACATTTCAAAATGCAAAGGAATTTTGTCTACATACACTAACTCTGTCAAAACACCACAAACCAGACTCAAAATCAAATACTTTTTTCAAAACACTAGCACGTTTTCTATCCATGAGAAACATATAGTCAATCATAACACAACAACTTTCAAAACAATTGATTGCATTGCAAAAATTTACAGTTTTTCACATTTTTTTGTTAAAAACCCTTGATAATGGAAGCCACGGTTGACTGTCTGATATTACAGTAGGCTGGACTCTTGCACTAGCCTCTCTCAGTGATATACCATGGTTTACTGTATTACATGGTCTATGCTGGTGGCTCTAACAGTATTACATTAGGGACAACAGCTCTCACTATCCACTGACACCATCACACATTCGTACTCTTATCCCCTACATCTCCTTTTTCATTGCCCTGTTCCAACTTATCCTCTGCCTGGTCCAGCTACTCCTCTCCCTGGTCCTCTCTCTGTTGTGTGTAGGAATATGTTCATTCCTAAATGCTTATCAGATGTTTCAATATAGCTTTTGAGCTGCTGTTGTCGCAGAAGTACAGGATTTATACTGTATTTAAGGTTTTGAACATTGTACTAGTATTTGTGGCACGCTGTGTGAAATCATTTGTAAATAAGTCAAGAAAGATCCATCATTTTGGTATTGGGTCAACTTGTATGAGAAAGAATATTTAAGCATTTTAGAAACGTGTTAATTGATTGTATATTGTGTGAAAACAGCACACATTGTGCAAATGTTATCGTCCACAAAGGGGGATATTGTGCCTATTGTGTTTAGAGTTTTGAAAATGTGTCAACAGATTGGACAAAAGTATGTTGGCGATTGTAAAAAACTGTGAAGAACCAAACTGTGTGCACTTCTGTGGGTTTGCCTCTCCAGGCGAAACATGCATCAGCTGTCCAGTGGTCTGGAGGAGCCAGGTGAACTGCGTTGGCCCCTGGTTGGAACACTGGCCCTGGCCTGGGTCCTCGTTTACTTTTCCATATGGAAGGGAGTTGAGTGGACAGGCAAGGTCAGAAACCTCTTTCCCTTTTCTTAAGTTTTCTGCCCACACGCTCTCGCTTACGCTCCCTCTGCCTGAGATTTTTCTAAAATTGTTGTTTAATCAAAAAAGGTCGGACTGCTTGCAGAAATCATGACATAAAAAAAAATCGCAATGATTTCAAATTAAAAGTCAAAGAAATATACCTACCATAACACATTTTATTCTCAGAAAAGGGCGATTTGATTTTACTTTGTGCTGCCCTAAGTATAAAACAATTTTATTACCTAGATCCGTTTTCCTTTCTGGACAGTAAAGGCTTTCCTCATTCTCGCACAGAACTGTGAGCTTCACTTTGCTGCCTGTAAGGATCTGAAGGCAGAATGGCTTCTAAATGTCTTGCTACATCAAATTAATATACAGTGCCTTGCAAAAGTATTCACCCCCCTTGGCATTTTTCATGTTTTGTTGCCTCACAACCTGGAATTAGAATGGATTGTTTGAAGGTTTGCATCATTTCATCCGGAGAACATGCCTACAACTTTGAAGATGTGATTTTTTTTTTATTGTGAAGCAAACAAATAGGACAAAATAAACAGAAAACTTCAGCGTGCATAAATATTCACCCCCCTAAGGTCAGTACTTTGTAGAGCCGCCTTTTGCGGCAATTACAGCTGCAAGTCGCTTTGGATAAGTCTCTATGAGCTTGCCACATCTTGCCACTGGGATTTTTGCCCATTCCTCAAGGCATAACTGCTCCAGCTCTTTCATGTTGGATGGTTTCCGCTTGTGAGCAGCAATCTTCAAGTCTGACCACAGATTCTCATTGGATTGAGATCTGGGCTTTGACTAGGCCATTCCAACACATTTAAATGTTTCCCCTTAAACCACTCAAGTGTCGCTTTAGCAGTATGCTTCGGGTCATTGTCCTGCTGGAAGGTGAACCTCCGTCCCAGTCTCAAATCACAGGCAGACTGAAACAGGTTTTGCTCAAGAATATCCCTGTATTTAGCACCA
This sequence comes from Galaxias olidus, assembly GCA_026901105.3. NCBI lineage: Eukaryota > Metazoa > Chordata > Actinopteri > Galaxiiformes > Galaxiidae > Galaxias > Galaxias olidus. Next base: position 15,218 of record JAPMUY010007549.1, on the reverse strand, counting down.
TCCATCTTTCCCTCAACTCGAATCAGTTTCCCAGTCCCTGCTGCTGAAAAACATCCCCACAGCATGATGCTGCCACCACCATGTTTCACTGTGGGGATGGTGTTCTTGGGGTGATGGGATGTGTTGGGTTTGCGCCAGACATAGCGTTTTCCTTGGTGGCCGAAAAGTTCAATTTTAGTCTCATCTGACCAGAGCACCTTTCTCCATACATTTGGGGAGTCGCCCACATGCCTTTTGGCAAACTCAAAACGTGCCTTCTTATTTTTAACACTAAGTAATGGCTTTTTTCTGGCCACTCTTCCATAAAACCCAGCTCTATGGAGTGTACGGCTTATTGTGGTCCCATGTACAGATACACCAGTCTCTGCTGTGGAACTCTGCAGCTCCTTTAGGGTTACCTTTGGTCTCTGTGCTGCCTCTCTGATTAATGCCCTCCTTGCCCGGTCTGTGAGTTTTGGTGTGCGGCCCTCTCTTGGCAGGTTTGTTGTGGTACCATGTTCTTTCCATTTGAAGATGATGGATTTGATGGTGCTCCGGGGATCATCAAAGATTTGGATATTTTTTATAACCCAACCCTGACTTGTACTTCTCAACAACTTTGTCCCTGACTTGTTTGGAGAGCTCCTTGGTCTTCATGGTGTGATGCCTCTTGCTTAGTGGTGTTGCAGCCTCTGGGACCTTTCAGAAAAGGTGTGTTTATACTGACAGATCATGTCACACTTAGATTACACACAGGTGGACTTCATTTCACTAATTATGTTACTTCTGAAGGTAATTGGTTGCACCAGAACTTTTGAGGGGCTTCATAGAAAAGGGGGTGAATACATATGCACATGCCAATTTCCAGATTTTTATTTAAAAAAATAATTTTTTATATATATTTTTCTCATTTCACTTCACCAACTTAGACTATTTTGTGCAGATCCATCACATAAAATTCAGATTAAAAAAACATTTAAATTACAGGTTGTAATGTAAACAAAATAAGTAACTAGCCAAGGGGGGTGAATACTTTTGCAAGGCACTGTGGTTCTGTAAACCTTTCCAAGATATCGTTTTGAGGAAATAAATATAAATATAATGGTATGCTTTCATTGGACATCATCAGTAAATTGAAAGTTTTGAAAACTTTTTCAAATTTCATAATGTCACAGATTCTACATTTGATCATGGTCCCTTTCTCTTACAGGTGGTGTATTTCTCTGCCACCTACCCCTATTTCATGCTCTTCATCCTATTTTTCCGTGGGGTGACTCTCCCTGGGGCAATAGATGGTATTCGTTTCTACATCACCCCAGACTTTAAAAAACTGCTAAATTCTGAGGTAAAAGCTAAGAACACGCGCAGGCACATGTATGCGCATACCCTCAAACACAGGCTTTCAAGGACACAGACAGACATGTTAGTAAGCATTATCAAATGTCTTACGCAGCACAACATATTCGGCTTTAACATTCCTCTTCCTCTTAGGTGTGGCTGGATGCTGCCACTCAGATCTTCTTCTCCTATGGATTAGGCCTGGGATCACTCATTGCCTTGGGGAGTTACAATTCATTCAACAATGATGTGTACCGGTGGGCAAACAATACACCTTCAATTTATTTATATCTTTGTGGATGTGTAAATTAACTGTGTCAAGTTAAGAAATAGTGGTAGGAAGTGTTTAGTAGCTTAACAAAAAAAAATAGATTTATTTTATATTGAATAGTAACATCTTCTGTTTCATTTTCGTTTTTCTCTCTCCTCATGATCATCTTCCCTGTGTCTTGTCATTTACCCCATTGCTATGTATATTCCTCCAATGTAAAGTCATTCTGAAATTTAAATGATGGATCTTTTTTTTACCTTTTATCTTGGCAGAGACTCCATAATTGTGTGTTGTATCAACTCCTGTACGAGCATGTTTGCTGGATTTGTCATCTTCTCCATTGTAGGATTCATGTCTTATATAACCAAGAAACCTGTACAGGAGTTAGCAGCCTCAGGTAGTTCACATAAGGCAAACGCAACTGTACTTGCTGAGTCATGTGTACGTCTTGCTGAAGGTTCTGAAAAGTAAACTTTTTGTTTAAGGTTTCCATGGATGCCAATATTATTATCAAAGCTTAAAAGATGACGATTTTTTAACATTGACAGCTTAAGTGTTTGTGTAAACATCAGTTTGGTTTAGACATCTCAAATCTTTGTGACTAAGTAGTGTGTTTGTGCGTGTGTGTGTGTGTGTGTGTGTGTGTGTGTGTGTGTGTGTGTGTGTGTGTGTGTGTGTGTGTGTGTGTGTGTGTGTGTGTGTGTGTGTGTGTGTGTGTGTGTGTGTGTGTGTGTGTGTGTGTGTGTGTGTGTGTGTGTGTGTGTGTGTGTGTGTGTGTGTTTATTGCTAACTGTAGGCCCAGGCTTGGCCTTTTTGGCTTACCCGCAGGCTGTCACCCAGCTTCCCATGTCTTCTCTCTGGGCCATTCTTTTCTTTTCAATGCTCATGATGCTGGGCTTGGATAGCCAGGTAAGCAAAAATCGACACAACATACTCATGAGTTTGTTCTTGTCTTTACAAGTAAAAGATTGGGAAATATGTGTATACAGTTCAATATAGTGTACATATATACAGTTCAATATATGTATACAGTAAGTTTAAACCTGCTTAAATATACAGTATGTACGTATGGGATGGTTACCTTTACTTATTGTACTGGCCTTTGTGTGTCCTTCGCTTCAGTTCTGTACTGTGGAGGGCTTCATCACTGCTCTGATGGATGAGTACCCTTTGGTGCTAAGGAAGAGGAAAAAGCTCTTCATCCTCATTGTGTGCCTCATCTCCTTCATCATTGGCTTCTCCAACATCACACAGGTAATATTGCACCTGAGTGTGGAGTGAGAATCATTTGAATGTATATATGTTTCTGGAGGGGAGGCTCATACAGTGGATGGATTGTGGATTGAGAGAGAGAGAGAGAGAGAGAGAGAGAGAGAGAGAGAGAGAGAGAGAGAGAGAGAGAGAGAGAGAGAGAGAGAGAGAGAGAGCGAGAGCGAGAGCGAGAGAGAGAGAGAGAGAAAGAGAGAGACTAATCTAATCAATTGTCACTGTAAGTATGTTCAATGCAGCAGCTGGTGGTAACATAGACTTTCAAAAACAAAACCTATAGCTTTTTTGTATTCAAGTTTTAATATCAAAGCACACTGTACTCATTATTTTCCACAGTGCTGTTTAAACAGATGTAAATGTGTCTGTGTTGTGCGTGCAACTCCCCCATCAACTCCCCCATTGCTAGTAGCTCAGTAATGAAAAATGTATCTTTCAAACAAATACACTGGACTTAAAAAAGGCGTATGAAGTCATCATGTCACAAGGCTTAGGCTGCACAAAAACAAACCCTGCTCGAGGCAATTGTCAGAACAGGAGATGGTTGTACTGTAGGAAAACATTGAAATGATGACAAAAAGGATATTATAACATCGTATCCTGTGTATTTAGACGTTGAAAGAGTAAAATAGCTTTACGGGAAAACCTTTACATTTTAGATGGCTTATTAATGACTTATTATAAACTTCAATTTAAGAAGCACAATTTGACTTTACCAGTCTGTTTTGTTTGTTCATATTTAATTGCAGTTATGGATTTAAGAAATACAATCATTGGTTTTGTGTTTCTTCCTCCTAAGGGAGGCCTGTATGTGTTCAAGCTGTTCGACTACTACTCTGCCAGTGGGATGTGCCTCCTCTACCTCGTCTTCTTTGAAACTGTGTCCATATCCTGGTTATATGGTAGGCCTACAATATACAGTATGCCACTGCTCTTTTAAAAAAATAATTTCTACAGGCCCTTTCTCTAGTTTTACCTTCCCATATCTCCCTCAACTACTTTATAGTAAATTGGTCAGCAATAATATTCTCTTGTTTCTTTTGTAGGTGCTGACAGGTTTTACCAGAACATCGAGGAGATGATTGGCTATCGTCCCTGTGGCTGGTGGAAGCTTTGTTGGAAGTATTTCACTCCGCTAATCTGCCTGGTACCCTAACTTAAATTCCATATCAGCCTCTAAACTTTTGTCAAGGCCAGTTACCTACTTGTATTTGAAATGAACAGATACAATTGATGGGTATGCAGAAATTATACAATTCTTGTTTTAGATCACACCCAAAGTGGAGACCTTTAACCATTACCTAACACACTAATCCCGTTATTTTACCATCCACTGTGGTTGTTTGTAGGTAGGGGTTGGTATCTTGATAGCAATAGAAATAATATACATTTGATCTGATTGATATAACGTTTCAATATGCAGGTCAATATTAATGGTATAATAGTAAACCCACCAGCTTGCCTTTCCAATGTGAATAGGGCAATGTGCACATACATTTAGAGAGCCAGTCACTTTAAAAATATTGTACTAAATATATAGGGAAAACTGTATTGACTGTCAGTGTAAGCCAAGGTAGTGTGCCTAGAAAACAATGTATGTTGATTAGTTAGTGAACTTCCTGTCTGTGTGCTAATAATATTTGAATCGATATGGTTGACCAGATAACTCATCGGAGGATTATAAGTCTGATACATTTAAAATCAGAATGATGTAAAAAGTATAAATGTTATTTAAACGTGGCTTTGCCACTGTAATGATTATAGTTTTGGTCTCCTTAATACTTATCAACCTTATATTTTTACCAGTAAGTATCACTAGGCTGTAACTCTGACCGTTGTGCTAGAACCTTCCTTGTGCTGATGTGCCGCTCTCAATGTGTTAAGGCATAGTGTCAAACAGCTTGACACGTTCCTAAAAGTGAAACTGTAGCTTTTGCCCAATATGATTGTTTCAGAAGAGCTGAGCTTCTTTTGTGTGTTTGCAGGGGGTATTTACCTTCAGTGCCATTGAGATGACCCCTTTGACCTTGGGGAAGTATGTTTACCCAGAGTGGGGACAGGGGATTGGTTGGATTATGTCGCTGTCATCCATGGTGCTGATTCCTGGATATGTTATATTTTGTTTCTGCACATCTAAGGGTGACATTAAACAGGTAAGGAAGTACAAGGTTTTGGACAGTTTCTTCTCCTCCGTTTTACGTTGAGCCCTTTCCCTTTCTGTCTTTGTTAGTATATTGACTGTTTTATCACCATCTTTTCACAATCCCATTGAACACTATAATGTGATTACGTATCGGTTGGATTCTCGTTTCATCCAATCATTTAAAAGTAAAAATCTAAAAACTACTGATGGCACATTTCATTTCCTACCCCAAACAGCGCTGGCACAAGATGACTACCTCCACGCAATTAGCCAGACCGGCGGAGCATGAGGAACTCACTCACCAAAGTGTCGGGGAAGCTTCTGTTTAGCTAACTTCTATGGTGGGTCACAATCATCCAAGGGGGCTGCCTTCCATCTTTCCTTCCTATCTCCTTCTTTTCTGCTGCATTTAACTAATTGCTTAACTCTGCCTTGAACAGACTTTATCTGGCTCTTTAAATTCACAAGCTTCACAAGGATTCGCAAGATTGCCATTTAGTTACCAACACAGTGAATGAAAAATAGAAGGGGATAAAAAGAGAAAGCAGTTTCAACTGAGATGTCCCTCGTAAAATTAGGTAATAGTCAGCTGTGTTTAGGAAATAGGCATGACGTATGTGCAAACCAATGCATGTAAACATGCAAACCAGTGCAACGTTCAATCTGTTTCCGTTTACTCTCCATGCACTACACACTTACCAACAAATGCAAACAGTTCTTTCGTTTTGTTTATTGAATCAAGTGAACACTCAGATGACTCTTAATCAGAGGTGTATTTTTATGCACTATTTCATAAGTAGCTTTATGATATTGCGGTATACCCAGAATAAGTGTGACCATAAGTCCTTTATTGTTTGAATTTGTCCCATGTTACTGTTTTGTTCACCTATTCTATTTCAAAGCATTGTGAAACAATGTACACTATAGATCTAGCGCACACTGTACAAATTAACTTCATTTTGTTGTAATTATTTGGTTTTAATTATTTTACATAAAGCATTATAGAGCTGTTGATAGTGTTTTGCATTGTGAACTGTACATATTAGAGAGTCCCACTGTCAAATTATTAGTTTTTATATCAAATCTAAACAAAATGTTTAAGTTTCAAAATAATGCTGAGGTGTTGATTTCTTGAATTTAAGCATTATAGAGCCTGATGTCAAGGGGCCCATCTTATCTGTACAAGTTTTTCATTCTAATTAAAGCAAATACAAACCTTGTATTGTAGACAGAACTAACCTATAGTCATTGATCAGAGACACACACACACACACACACACACACACACACACACACACACACACACACACACACACACACACACACACACACACACACACACACACACACACACACACACACGCACACACGCACACACTCCTTTGGTTATAGAGACACTAGGCTGGGTAAATGTAAGTGATTTTTTTTCCTGAGCCTAGATGAAGTGCCAGGGATGTTTAGGAGAAACGGGGATCTTAAAAGCACTGAACGCTCCACGAGGCTTCCCTCAGACACTTTAGGGCCCGAACTGGGGTCAGGGGCTTGGGGTCAGGGAGTGTGATGGTGAACAAATAATTTGTGAGTTTATATTTTACAATTACTCGAATGTGAATAAACAAATATATTTAGTATTTACAATTGAAATTATCGTTATTGTTGTTACAATAATAATTACAATATATATATATATATATATATATATATATATATATATATATATATATATATATATATATATATATATATATATATATATATATATATATATATATATATATATATATATATATATATATATATATATATATATATATATATATATATATATATATATATATATATATATATATATATATATATATATATATATATATATATATATATATATATATATATATATATATATATATATATATATATATATATATATATATATATATACATCTATACACACTGTATATATACTGTATATTTATATATAGTAATTATTATTGTTACAATAATAGAAATAAAAAAATATATACACATACAGTATATACTATATATATATATATATATATATATATATATATATATATATATTTTTTTTTACGTAATGATTTTTATTTTCTGGCAGCGCCTGGAAAACATTTGTACATTTCTTGGACTTTGCTGGGTGGGTTTCAGTAGTCTGACCACACACACACACACACACACACACACACACACACACACACACACACACACACACACACACACACACACACACACACACAGAGATAACCCACACACTTCAATGTTAAACTCAGTAAACCCTTTTTAGGTACAAATATGTCTAGGCTTCCTGAAAAAAAACAAACCGAGCTATCCCAGAGTGGTGAACAGACTTAAATAATCTTTAATAGCATGTTGATATACTGCAAAGACAGGGAAAAGAGGGATTCAAAGCCAACCATAGGAATGAATGTTTTACAAACTCATGATTCTGTTTTTTTTTTGTTTACAATACTCCATATTTTAATTTTGAATGACAGAGCACAGTGATAAGAGTTCTACAAACCACCCTACAAGCAATGGGACAGAACCTTCTGAACTGCATTTCAAAATCAGAAGCCAGTAACACATTTAATTGCATCAGGCAGTTGTATAGTTTTAGTCTGTGTAACAGATCTAATCTAAGGTCATTTTCAACAGGGCTGAACGTTGTCAATTAACGCAAACCATCAAGTTTCTTCTTCTTTTTAAAGGTGACATATATTATAGTGAAAGTAAGATTTTACAATCCAACAAAGCTGCTCTAATAGCTAACTAACAAAAAGTGAAAGAATTCAAGCCCATCACCTTTGGTTGAAAAAAATGCTACAATTCACCATTACCTTTGGAAAGAGGTGCAAAAAACATATCAACGACCCCAAATAAATTCGAGCAATCCATTTTTACCATGTCACATTCAACTTTATGTGGGAATTTCATTTTAACGCAAAGACAGAATAAAGTTGTAGTGAAAATCATACGACATACCCACTATCTTCCCATGGTGCAATGCACTCAGAAGAAATTCAATCATGCACAATGAAGTCAAGACTTAAGGGGAGTATTACAGAATAGTAGGTCTCCCATATGCAAAGTACTGACATGCATGGTCCAAAAAAGCCATTTTCACCTAATATTACTTGACAAGAAAAGTAATAACTTAAATGCTTTCTTTATACTGTATGAAATTGTAAGAAATACAATTACATGTATAAGGCCGTTGACAACCTGAAAGAGTCAAGACACCCCTATCAACTGCTACCAAGGGTGGATGCCAGTTTTAGTCTCTGTCCCAATGTTTACAAAGTTATGTGTCTGGACTGCGTAATGAGTTTTCACTCAATATTAAATAAATGCAAAGGTATCTGTGGTTACAGAAATATGATGCAGAGATCAAATACATTAGTTAGCCTGATGACGTTTGAAGTTCTGAAGAAGCAGGAAATTCAATATCCTGTGCACTGACGGCCACATTTTTAAAGGGGCTAAAAACACACAAACAGCATGGCAAAACAGATGATCTTTTCATAACCTCAACCTTTTCTTTATGGAGATGAAGACAAGAAAATGGGGTGAAAAGATAGCTACCATCAGTGGGCCTGTAACAATAAACTAACAGATTGGCTCGACATGAGAGGCGGTGGGCTAGCCTCACGCCCATATCAACCCTCCACCCGTTGTTTCATGTTTAAAACACGGTCACACTCACACACAACAAAGTGGTTGAAAGGTTGAACACTTGTCTTTTCTGAGACCCATCAAGTGGGGCATTTATCATCTAGACATTCTGTTCTGTGGTTTTTTTTTTTTCTCCATATATTGGGCAATAAGTATGAAATACTTTTTTTGACTGGCTATGCCTAGTGGTTTTACTTGAAATAATACTGATTTGCAGGGTATGAGAAACTCAACAGCCCTTCTCCTTCCATAATATCCTTACTATTCTTCAAATTATTACATTTTCGAGTGCAAGAAGCGAAACCTCCTGAGAAGTAGTTTACAACAACGATAATTAATAAAAAAACAGAGAACAATGTAACTCTAGGAGTGAACTGTTTTTATAGGCTGCAATTAAATGCTATTCAAATTGGTTGGTAAGATTGGTTGCATTTGCTTCCGCTAATGCTTTACTGTAGGGTGATCTATGGAGAGTGAAAGCTTGGAGAGAGTGTCACTGACGATAGCAGGGGGAAAAGCACCAACAAATATAAAAGGGTAACATCTTTAAACGGACAACTTGTCTTTCAATAAGCAGAGACAGAAACATTAGAAAGTCGTTATCAAAATGAATACATTAACCACATTGGAAATGGAGAAACAGGTTTTGCAGAATCATCACATCCTTCTTAAATTTTTTTGTGCTCCAGCTCATCATGGGAAAAATGGTAGACAACAGCTTGCTGTAGCAAAGGATTCTTTTTTTTTTTGCCTGGCATTTTTTGAGTGCAAAGCAGCATGTTTAAATATCTGTGGAGGTTTCAGTATTTAGTCATAAACATTGTCCATCAGCGTCAGTCAAAACATATATTGAGTGTAAGGTTTGGATCAAAGAAGCAAACATAATCTTTCAGACAGGCTGAATCTATTTCCAAAAGAAGACAAAGTTGTAGGAATCTGCATCATTGATGAACTGCGCACACTCATATGATAGCTATAGAAGGGAATCCACCCAGCGACTAATAAACGTAATAATCACTCGTTTTAAAGAGCTAAAATGGACAAACATTATTATTATATAAATTTGTTATAACTACATAATATTTCAAAATATGCATTATAATTAAGTAAAGAGTAGTTTTCACGCTTTCTTACTCAGATTTTTTTAATCTTAATGTCATATGTCTTCTATACTAATAATTTTCTCAAATATATGCATATATGTATATGGTTTTATATTTTTGTCTGTATAGCTCTATTTTCTGTATGTATATATGTATATATATACATATGTATTTTAAGATATTTAGGGATTGGATCAGTAGGGAAGGGGGTTTGGGGTTTGTATTCAGGAGTAAAATTGTTTTATTATTAGTCTTATTTACACCATGCTCCGAGAGCCGCTGGGGGTCCGCTGTAAGCTCAGGCTGGGCTCTGGGGGGGGTATGTATTGGTGCGGGTGATTATAGGGTGGTGGAGGTGGGGGCAGGGGCGGCTGGTGGCCATCGTTGCCCTGCAAGCTATCCGGCGACCTCACCGGTGTGGACGTGGCTGATTGGCTGATCTGATGGTGATAGTGATGCTGCTGGTAATGGTGCGTAGGGGTCTGACTGAGGAAGGCCTCCACATGGCCATGCCCGCCGTTGTCCAGCACAATCACCTTGACGATCTGCTGGCACTGGATAAGCGTCTCAGGTCGCAGGTCACTTATGTTGACGGCACACTGAAGCTGCTGCTGCTGCTGCTGCTGGTGAAGAAGTTGTTGGTGGTGGTGGGCAGGGGTCCCTGCAGCTGACTGCAGCTGGGGGTACAGTGTTGGCGGTGGGGCTGGAGTCCTCTGGTAGAGCCCTGACGGGTGCTGCTGCTGGGCCAAGAGCTCCCCCCGGTGGTTAAGAAGGGCCCCGCTCTCGGGGCTCCGTGCCTCCTGTCTGCTGCTGCTGCTGCTGGAGCTGCTGCCACTGAGCTGGTACGTCTGAAGCCTGTTGTGAATTGACACCTAGTTTAGAAAACAGCCAGAGAACAGCATGAAATGTTATAAGCCTGGTTTCCTCCTCTACCATCCGTCAAGCCCTCTTGTGATTTTTTTTTTAAAGGGCTGGGACAAGGGATGAACACACGCACACACACACGTAAGGCATGCGTGGGGGCTTGCTGTAGAGGTGGGGGAAGCAAGCCAGTGCTCCAGCTATGGGGATCAGTTTAAGAGTGGGTAGAAAGGGCATTAGGTGTAAAGGTGGTGCGAGGGTGCTGGACGGAGGACGGAGTCGGTGAAGGATGGCAGGGACATATACCTCACCGGGGGACCAGATGGTTATAAAGGGGACACCAAGGGCCCCAGAGTCTCCCTTCAAACCATTAGGTAACGTTACCAGACACTGGAGGTACAGACAGTAAAGGCTGATAACTGCCCAACATATGTGTGAAGGGTGGTGTGGCGATGGGGGAGTGTCCGAAACAGAGAGGGGCATCACACAAAGTATGCAGGAGGAGGTGCAGGAGGAGGGGAGTGGGCTTACTGACATACACAAGTGATTTTCATCAGAAAACATGCCTGCATTTCATAACATCACATATCTCAAACTGTTAAAGTTTAACTGACTTGCGTTTTAAATAATCCTGCATTCAAAACTTTACTTATACCAAATGTGCAGTACCAGAGTTCATAGTAGGCCTATTAGTAAAAGCTAAAATAAAATATACAGTACATGTACAGTAATATTGAAGATTTCACATTTTAATAAATAAGTAAATTCTAGAACATTGACATGACTTAACAATCTGGGTTAAAGAGATCAGTTGTCCTTAAATTCAATCAAATGAAACAAATAGAAATGGTAGATTAAATATTTCATTTATTCAGTCTTGCTAAATTAGCTTGTTAAAAAAGTTGATAGTGTGTAGACTGTGTATTACAATATAAAGGTTCCAGATTTAGCAATTGTGTATGCAGTCTGTTTCACAATTTGATATGTATGTGCTTCTAAAACCACAGCACCCAATGCATAGGCTTGGAAGTGCTGGCTTGAGCTCCAGAACATCCCAGCCACTATCACCAAAATATTGTTTACGTCCCCAAGTGGTGATGTTTGGTGAACCGTCAAGGACTTCAAGGTATTCAGAGAATATCCTGTAATCCTCAGATGAAAAAAGTTAATAACTTTTCTGATTAATTCAATCAACATTTATGTGTTGTGTTTAATATCAGTGTTACGCTGACTTGTTTCTCAGGTTTTCAGTGTAGGCTATGAGCCATGCATACCGTTCATTTGTTCTTTTGTGTTGGAAGAAAAATTCAACCAATCAAATAATTTTCTCTGGAGTCTCTGGGGAGAACAGATCCCCCTGAGAGTATTCTACACAGAGATAGAACACTATATACGTAACAAGTTTTCTATCTCTGTGATTTTACATCTTTCGTCGAATACTCTGACCATTAAATTTAACGAGAGCGTACAATGGCTATTGACAATTTGATCAATCAATCATATGGATTTGTAGTCTGTTGGGGCGTATTCTTTCAAATTTTCCCACGGCTCAGGGTATTCTAAAACAGTGGTTCTCAACCCAGTCCTCAAGGACCCCCACCCATTCCAGGTATTTAATCTTCCCAGTTTCTAACACACCTGGTATAATTAGTCTCATACAGCAAGGCCTTGACTAATTGCACCAGGTGTGCTAGCACTAGGGAAGATCCAATTCCTGGCATGGCTGGGGGTTCTTGAGGACTGGGTTGAGAACCACTGTTCTAGAAGACCCTGACCTCGGTTCCAGCTTTCTACACATTGGTTTGAAAGAACAAGATTTGGAAGGATGGCCACGCCAGACTAGGAAGACCCCCACTTGCTGGCTCATCTGGCTTGTCTGAATGAGCTAGTTTCACGCACCAAATAGCTAGAGGAAGATTTTATAACATTTTTTACGTAAAATAGCTACAGGTGGAGACGCTAATGATATTGTGTGATATTGTGTGATATTTAGTGCCCTTTCAAGAAGAACTTTCAATGAAAAGATTGACATAGTGAAAAAAAGGCAGCCCAACACCCGAATATTTCGATCTCAATCAACCCATAAACACAGGTTATGGACGCAAACATTGGTTGTGCATTTGTCTTGACTTGTTTACCATTATTATATTTTCTATATATATTTATTATACAATTATACCATTATTGCCTCTGTCAATTTTAATCCACTAATCAAAAGACTAAATTGGACAGTCTGTGATTGTCAGATGTCAGATGATCTAATATAAAAAGTAAAAAAAATGTTTACAAGAGAAATACTAAGAATAATTCGCAGATCCTCTCTATTGACTGGCTGCAGTACACCATTTTGTATTTGACAACTTGAGCCCTCTTAGAGGTGGTTGACATTTGGGCATGACAGGAGGCAAGGTTGTCTAAGGGTGGAGCAGACCTCTAGCCATTTCTGTCTGCCGAGAAGCTACCTGAGGCAGAGATGTGTTTGATGCTTCTGGGGTGACAGGGAGGATGTTCTGAAATCAGATCCTCCAAATTGTGACCCCAGAAATATGGAGTCTATTTGTGTGGTAGAATCAGTGACATGTAGCCTAATGAAAGAAATGTGATGCCTTTCTATCTATGTATTATTCCACTGTGATAAAAAAAATTGTTTGACCTAATAAAATATGCCAGCACATGATTAATAATAATTATATTGATGTTAATATTAACTATGTAGAAGCAATCTACAACCTTCAAAAGGTGGTAAGCATCGTAATATGTGTAAAACCGCAAAAGCAATTTTCTACTTCGTCTAAATTTAATGTTTAATCAAACATGGCTAAAAACCAAAGGATGTGAAAAGTGAATTGGTCAACATAAAATTGGGCATTTTGTTGTATTTTACTTCGCGAGGCAGCCTGTGGTCAATCATCCACTGAATGTCAAATTGATCAAATGCTAAACTGGTGAGGATGACTCCTGGTCAAATTATCTTTAAATATAATATTCCTGTGGGTTAGCACGCTAATACATTTTGCAAAGTAGCTCTCATGTGCACACGCATACACTCTCTGACATGGACACACACACTCGAACACGCACATGCACACAGCTGGGGCAAAGTTAAATCAAATAACAAATTATTTGTTAATGCATGTTTGATTTCAGGGCTCTCACTCACCTGAATGCTCAAAAGTATTGATTCCGATGGTTCCGATTAAAGCTACAGAGGTACAGGTCTAAACAAGCCATGTCTCTTTAGCCTTAGACGTTTGAGAAATCTAAAAGGCAGGATTTGTTGAGTAAACTAAGCTTAAGGATGAACTTGTTTTACAGACACAGTATGTTTAGTCAACTCCTACGCTGCGCTTTAAATAAAAAGATGCACTTACCTGTTTGGGACCTTGCCCTATAAATAAACTTACCTCCACTGGATTAATTCCACTGCGATCATCCAGGTCCTGCTTGCCTGTGGATCATAAGGGTAATTGGTCATTCAGAGCTTACAGTGTCACGTAGATAATTAAAGTATAGATGGCAATCCAGGGGGTGTTCAAAGGAGACCATGGTCTGTACCACAAGATTTTATTGCAATTTAATTATATTCAGTATATGTATGTGCTGCAGTTACGGTTAAGATAAGGGGCTGAATATCTTAAATCACCCATCGTCGCCATGCCAATTATGCGTATGCAAAGGATGACTTGATGAGGTCAAACACTTTGGCCATGCAGTTAAAGTTATTCATACTTAACGCATTTGGAAGCATAGTGCTACAACTGAGTAGAAACAGAAAAACACGACTGTGATATTTTTTTCAGATCCTAAGATCCACAAACTGTCATAAATTAATCCAGTTGTACCACACAAACACGCATGCACGCACGCACGCACGCACACACAAACACACACACACGCAAACACAGACCAACACACACACACCTGACGGAGAGCCCTGTTTGCCACGCAGCTCCAGCTGGGTGCCGTTGTTCTTAGCCGAGGGAGCCTTGGAACCCTGCTGTTTCTCTAACTCCCCTGAAGAGAACAGGACACACTCACATTAACCTCCCTTTTTCACAAACAGTAATGCAAAGAGGTAGTTTAGGGGGAGAGGTGCAAAGGTGAGAGATAGAGGTAGAGAGTAGCAGAAGGAGGGATAAACAAAATGACAGAGAGCAAAACATTGGCAGTCGTAGAAATGATGAGATTGACAGCCAAATTGCAAACACCACCATAACAGTGTGACATTTCAATTCTCTTCCCCTCTTTATTCTAATCTCTCTCTCTCCTTCCATCTCCCCTTCCCACTGAGCAGTTCCAGCAACAATCTGTCTCTCTAATTACGCACCACACTTGATGATAATTGCTTGTCATTTCCAATCAAACTGACTAAATGTTGTTGTGTCCCCATTGCACCGCATTTAAATTCCAGCGCAGTCATGATGTTCAGCTCACCCCAGGTCAATGACAGTGCAGAGACAGGGCTTAAAGTTAAAGTGCACTGAGAGAGTTCTCCAAATATTCAACAGCACAGGAAATACAAACTTCGGAGTAACTATGTAACTACTTGGGCATGGTGTCATTTTGT